>APFE031676257.1:70649-87671 GCA_000404065.3 Pinus taeda | reverse complement strand
AATGGGCGAATGGAAGGTTGGAACTCCTAATTTCAAGGGCTAAATTTACCTTTTTTACCCTCTCCCTTAAAATAAGGTGGGCTATTTGAGGTGATTTGTAAAAATGTACTATGATACAAAATATTCGCCCACTAAAAATTTAAAACCCCTTAATTTCGCTAAAGGACGAACATTCGCCCCTAAAATTTTCTATGAGTGGAAATATACATTCACATCACACTGTATATCACCTGATTAGATTGATTGGATTGTGTGCGTTAATCACAGATATGTGCTAGTCTGATTTATGATTTGATAATTTGTTTAGTTTTAAGATTTAGAATATACATATTATTAAGTTATAAAGGTACACTTCATTAAAATTTGGATGGTGGAAGTATAATCCTAACATAATAATAAGGTAAGAAAAATATACTAATTAAATTTAAAAAATAAATAAATTAAAATTGATTAAAAAATAACACAATTTAATTTTTAAGGTTAAATTTTGAAAACAACTCCAATTATTTGTAGTCAAACAAATTAATAAGCAATCAACACAAAAATTGAATATAATATATACTAATTTCAGTTTGAACTTGCATATCTAACAAATCAGATGGCTGCTATTTCAAATGATTGAGAGAAGAAACCAAGATCGTGTTTTAAATTACTTGCACAATATAAATTTATTTAATTATGACAGGAACAACCTTACATGTGGCTTGAATGGATATGACATTTAATGACCTTTGATCTTGATGATATGGCATGATATGCAGAAGGATCCTTTAAATAACTTAGAGTGGGACATTATTTATAAGATATAGATGTCCATTTCCTACATGTGGCTTGAATGGATATGACATTTAATGACCTTTGATCTTGATGATATGGCATGATATGCAGAAGGATCCTTCAAATAACTTAGAGTGGGACATTATTTATAAGATATAGATGTCCATGTGCATAAAATGAATTATGATACATAATGAGTTAATACTACGGAACTGCATAAACTATACTTTCTTGTTGGTAATGTAATCTTTTTCTTAGAGCCTTTTTTATATATATCTCGATAATAATACATTTGGGTTAAGGGGTTAGTGGACATAAAATGACCAGGCTCGAAGAGTAATGGTGTCATGAATTAACTTTTATGGTAGTTCATTAATCATGAGATAAACCAAATTAGGAGTGAGACATCTTTAATTATAGGGTTCACTATTTATGAAAGGGAACTTTTTAGGAAAATGTGTAGAACTGAAGAGAAAAATTTTGAAGTTGAAAATTTAGCTACATTAATGTGGAAGGATAAAGTTATTTTTTTTTTAATAATTACAACACCAAACAAATGTTTACTGATGATAATAGATATCTTAGTGTTGTAGGGTCTTGTTAATAGGAATTTTCTCTATGGCCAATGAATAATTCTATAGATTTACCCAAAATATATACAAACCAACTAATGGACCACTTTTTATTGTTTGCTATAGATAAATTCCTTGATCCCTTCACATACTTAAAATGGAAAAGCAAAGGAATGGAAACATACCTTTCTTTGTTGATGGTGGTAGTGATCTTGACCAATAATGGTTGTATTGTTCTTAACCACTGATGGTTGATGGATATTCCACTCAAGTCACTGAAGTTCCCAATCTTACCTCCAATACATATAACTTACACATAGTCACAAACACCTGATATTCTTCGAAGTAATATAAAGTGTTCAAGAAAAAGATATTATAAGAAACATGGCTCGTATTATTAGCAGAATGTTCAAAATACCTAAAATATGTAAATATCCATAATATGATAAATAATATATCTATATCGCAGAATGTACAAGAGATATGAGATGACATGGTTACAAATGAGGACCCACTTATATACCTAGACAGGCGTCGTTTCATGAATGAGACTTACCTTTAAGACATGCATGTTCAATATCTTAGTTATTTATTATTTATTAAATATATTTTATATTCATAACATTTCCTTCCCTATTAGAAACGCTTTATCCTCAAATCTTATTGATGGAAATGCATGATATCTTTTCCTATCTTGTAATGTCTTCACATGTTTCTTAATTCTTTGAGCTAACATCGTAAATGATACTGGTGAGCTCCAGTATTGCAGCAATAATGCTACAACTTTTGGGACTTCCTTCTTTACTTTTATTAACCCGGTAGTTCGTAACAAACTTGGAAGCGACGATGTTGTATGCACAAGTACTAGCTCTTACTGTAAGTTGTCATTTGATCAGTTGGTGCAAGTTCGCTAGAAGCTTAATCCAACTTCTATGAGTTCTCAGAAGAAGCTTTAACTGTGATGAAAGATAACTAACTCTACAGGGGCTATTCTATTTGCAGAAAGAGAAGGAGAACTGAAATGTAACGCAAACCCTAGCAAACCCTAATTTACCTATTAATCCTACTTTTGCAAGAAAAGAGATGAAAACTGAAAAAATGAGCGCCATTGACTAATAAAAAGGTAAATTGCATTTATTCAAGCTACTTCTGAAAAGAAATGAGAAGAAAACATTTTTTTGTGCTTTTGAGTGTTTTTATGTGAAATTATTATGCTTGTGATTTATCTGGTTGTGATTGTGCAGATGTGGACAGGTCCTAAGAAGCCCCTAGTACCCATCTGAAGACTTTCATAGTGATTGGACTTCGAAAAATCACTCACAGGAAATTCTACAGGAGGCTACAGGGGATCTACAAGGGGAGGCCGAGAGCTATTTTTGGAGTTTTGAAGGTGGAAAAATTATGGGAAAGGGTTACTGAAGGCTATATGAAGGTGTTGAGGTGTCTAGAGTATGTCAAGGAAGATTAAGAACGAACGTGATGGTTGGATTTGTTAAAATGGCAAGAAAGCAGCTTTATGGGAAAAACACAGAAATTAGGGCAGATTGGTGAAATGTTGCGAATGAGTTGGGAAATCTATGAGAAGTGGGCTAGTGCTAGTTGTTCTATGGATGTATGGTGAGCTGAGGTGTCTTACAAGAGATCTGCAGATTTACTTATTAAAACTGACCAAAGAAAGAACTAACTATACCATGAAAACAAAACTTTGTCTAGCTTGACCTAATTTCTGACTTACAAACAGAAAATGTTGAACAATAACCGATGAACAAAAATACATGTAGAGAGATGTATGGGAAAAGAACAATAAATTATATAAAAAATTGAATCTGAACCAATATCAACTTTTTCAAATCAAGTTATCACACTAGCAGTTTCATGGAAGAGCAAAAACTGTGTTTTTGGTGGTAGCAGTAGTGCCTTGACCTCAAATCATCGTCTCAGGAAGGGAGAAAGGATATCAGGGCTTTTTGTTGGCCTTTTTGAATTTTATTTTGTTACTGCAGTAACCTACTTAAGCAACTGAAACAAAAACAACTATACTAACCATCAAAAACAACCTAATCTAACAACGTAAAATGAATCTAGGCAACAGAAATTAACTCATGAATTGAAGCAAAAAAATATAAGTACACAATAGGAGGTGTTGGGCAGCTTGGGTTGGGCCCTAACCCAAGAGCTTCAGCCCTTTGAAATAGATCAGTGCTGGCTCAAAAACTGTTTTTATCTTCATTATCAAAAATAACAGTTACATTACATAAATTGTTCTAAAAAAGGAACTCGAAAATGAGTTGAACACAATGCTGCACAAAAGGGAAAAAATATACTAATAACTGACTAACCTACTAAGGCTCTAAGCCTCCTTATTTATACAAATGGATTCCTTCAACAGTCCTCCTAAAATCAAGGAACTCGGCTTCCTAGAACTGGAGATAAACAACAATCCTACTTTACATGTTCAACTGCCCCTTGGAATCATCAATGTGGACCTTTGTGCTCTGAGTTTTTGATGGAGGATTCGAGGAAAGGGGAGATAAATGAAGGAGACACCCCCCTACAAGTCCTATTCCCTATTTTCCTCGAGCTTTGGCTTCCATTTGCTCATAAATCCCTTGACTGTATCCAAAATTGACCAAATCATTTGCATAAGGCACATATTAGACTACATGGCAAATGACTAATCCAATTTACTCTATTAGCATAAATATGTTCAAAAACATGCAATAAACTAATGAGAATGGTGGATTAAATCGAAATAAGAGGCAGAATGAGCCCATATAATTACCCATTTTTGGGGCTCATCATCACCCCCATGCTGAATGGGTTGCTCATCCTCTGAGAAACTAATCTAACTCTTCATCCTTAATGGCTCTGATAAATTCCTTGACATCCCAAGCCTCTGATGTGATTTCTTCCTCTTTATCATGAAACTTGCTTTGCTATCCACTTCTTCCCATTGTTTCTATTCTTCCTAGCAACAATGGAGGATTGAATTTAAGGTCAATCCAATTTGCCTTCAAGCTTTACATTGAGTGCTTATACAAGGGCACTCTCCTCATGGCTTCCCTCATCCTATTTGGGGAGTGATACTCCCTGATCCTTAGGATATGTGGCAATGTATTCCACCTTCTCATGCAGGCATGAATGCAGTCATTGCCAAATAATCTTTTCATATCCTCGAAATGAGCAATAGCCTGGGCTTGATTGTCAACATAGTCAGGGACAACATGAGGATTGGTTGCGAGGTTTTGGTGGGCATAGATGAGAGCCAAGGTTTCTGCTGGTTCTGCTCTAATCATCAGGGGCTCACTCAGCTCTTTTTCCATCATTTTTTGGATTTCCACTGCCCTCTTCTCTTCATCCCTCATTCAAGATGCCATAGCCATTAGCTAAAACTCTCCCAATGTAGCATTTGGATCCCATAAATTCATGTCAGCAAGTGCCATGTTGTGTAGGTAAAATTCTGATAGCTTCACTTTATCCTCAGCTGAACTGTGATCACATAAATTCATAAATTGGCCATAATCCTGAAAGGGTATTGTGCCCCTCTGGGCCAGTGTCTTAATCTGAAATTGGAGCCACTGATCTTTAAGGTACAGTGCATATGATTTGGCTAGCTTCCTACACTGTAATGCCTCCATTGCCCAGCTGGCCATGCAGGCTAACTGGGCTTCCTTTTCCTGTAGCTGCCTTTTCAAATCAACACTTCATGTTCTACCTGGGATTCTTTTTCCTGTTGTTTTTTCATCAATGTCTCACTGTCTGTCTAGGGTTCCTCTTCTTGTTGTTGTCTATTTGCTACCTCACTATCTGTCTGGCATTCCTCTTTCTTTTGTTGTCCTTTTAAGATTGATAGCTCATTCCCTCCTTGAGGTTCCCTTTCTTGTAGCTACTTTTTCAACATTTCATTTTCTGCTTCTAACTGAGCTCTTCTGATGCTCTCTATATGCCTGACCATGCTCAATTCTTTGCCCATCTCTCTCAATCTGTTTTCCATATGCCCAATGTATTCTACCCCTTTTGATTTTTGCAATTTTCATCCATGTATGGGTCCAGACTCTTTCCTTTCCCAGCTCGAAGAAAAGAGGCACGAAAAACTTTTGTGGGATGATCTTCCCACCTTCTAGAAGGTTGTAGTAGAAGCTTAAGTTAGGCTGAGGTCCAGGCTCTGGTATTCCTTTTTCCTTATCTTCCTTTTGGGTCTGTTCTTCTACCTTATTTTCAAGTTTTTCAGTTTCTTTGAGCTTCACCAATGTCACCTGTAGAGAGGTATGCGCCTCCTGTAGGACTGCTTTAGAGTCCATTAATTTGATCATTTCTTTCCAGGTAGAGGTCTTAGGACTTCCTCTCTCGTAAGTGATGGAGATTTTGGAGGGAGATTCCTCCTTGGTTATAGTAGGTGCATCCTCAATGATGATGAGTTCCTTTGAAGGTGGTTGAGGCTTCCCCATCTTGATTCTGGTGCTCTTTCGAGCTTTGAAGTACATAGATGGTTGTATTTTTCTTATCCCTTTTTGATTGGCTGGAGTACTAACTGCAGTAAGAACAACTGCTGCTTCTCTTGCTAGTGTCTCAGGAGACACTTCTTCTTGCTATTTTTCTTCTCCTTCATCTATTGTTTTGCCTATTTCTGCTGGTTTTATGTCTACTGTCTCTGACTGTATTGTCTCCTCAGCTTATTTAGCTCCTGCCTTTCTTGTGGCAGCCTTTTTCTGAGTTGTCTTGGGTTTCTTCTTTTTAGTTCTTGTTCTCTTCCTTTTCTCTGTTGTGGTTTTCCCTTTTTCTAATTTGGATGTTGTTTTCTTGTTTGCTTTAGGTTCATCCATGGTGGTGACATGCTCTTCATATTTTCTCTGTTTTTCTTCTTTTTCTTCTTCCAATTGAAGATTTTGTGCTTCTTCATGGATTTCCTTCTCAAGTTCCTCTTTTTGCTCCTCCTCTTCACTGCCAGATGGACTAAGGTTATCAATGAGAGTTTTTATGTCATCTTCTTTAGTCATGTTCCTGAAAATCTCCCAGTCGATAGAGATTGTGTATGTGTGGAGGGCATACTCTACCAGTAATTTAATGAGCCCATGGTGAGTCAGCTAGTCTGGAACCCCTGCTTTCAATCTAGTGTTACACTCTATCAAGGATTGGAGGAGAAAATATGGAAGACTGAGTTTTCTAGATGCAGGCAGGTCCATGCCATATCTTAGTTCATGTAACAGTCTGAAATGATAACCATAGACTATACTATATATTCTTTCACAGGAGATATATTTCATGATCTAATAGCTAACCTCATCCCATGGATAAGGTATACTTGTCCTTCTGATCCCATTCTTATCCTCCATAGGATGTTCATCAGGCTGGAAAAAGGTCTTTTTAGCAACCTGTCCTAATGGTTTTTCTCCTTTGCTCCAGGGGAGCCCAAGTGGAAGAATTGTAATTCTGCTGATGAACTCTGGTTTAAGTTCTATGCTTAGACCCATGAAACTAACTGTAGCATGAGTTTTTGAATGGGGTCTTAAAGACAATAAAAATTCCTCTGTAACTTCCTCATCACACCCATGAAATTTATCAAGGAAAGGCATCCAATTTTCCCTAGTAATGAGGGGTACCACTTCTGGGTATTCATGCAATTTGGTGGAATTCATAGGCTCCTTTCTCATAAAATCCCCTGTCATGATGTTTAGTGACTGCTGAAAATTCTCAGGTGAGGAGGAAGGCAACAAATTTTCAAACTCAAAAACAGAGGACCAACTGAGGTTTTTTCCGGAACTAGAGAGAATTTTTCATGTTCTTCCTTTTTAACAAAAGTAATTTGCAATTTTCCTTCCCTTTAAAATCTGTTCTCAAACTTAATTTACTTCGCGGTCTATTTGAGGAAAACAATATCTTTTAAAAAAATAGAGAGTATACAAGATAGTAAATTTTTCCTTTCACAAAGTAAGCAGACCACCCAATGCAAATTCACTGTTTTACAGGCTTAATTTCCTATGGTTGTGTCGTTTGTTTACACAAGAGAATACCACGGAGGAGAAAGAGACAATTTTTCAGTGCAAAAAGAGCAAAAGAGAAACTTTATAGATATATATATATATATATATATATATAGTATATAAATATATATATATATAATAATATATATATATATATTTTAAAAACACAGACAAACTCTGTTCTCACTTTTCCTTTCTTTTCAACTCAATACCTTGCTTCACATCCCACCACTTTTTGTAGATATATAACATGCAGAGTGGGTTTTCTGAGCCTACCTTTTTCGAGCTCGAATTTGGCATAAAATCCCGAATTTTCCCTCTACAGAGCTGCTCACCGGCCTTCCTATAAAAAGGCTCCTATAGACTATGTTTCCAATGTTGTAGAGTGCGATAATGCTCCTGTAGAGCCTGATAAGCAGAAGGGTTTTGAAACTGATAGAGAGCGATTGTTTCGAGGTTTTGAAGGTGGTAGGTAAGTTGTTGCAGTGGAGAGCACAACGATGCAAATGAAACAAAGTTGATGAAGGCGTCGACTGTAGTGTACTTAAGCTTATGGCGTATTCTGCAGTGATGAGGTGAGGTGGTAGGAAGGGTATGTTATCTTCATCCGGACCGTTGGTCCCTACTCTAGTGCCATTATGATACTTCATGCCACCTACCTGCAATCACTTCCATCATTCCCGTTATATGCCGCCACCACTACATGTTTTGATTTTTTCTTCCCGAGTTGATTAAACACACGTGCCGATTGCACCCACTAAATGCTTTTTGAATTGGACGAGGCTTGTTTGAACTAGATGAGGTTGGCCAATAAGCTAGCCACCAATTTCATTTAATCACTATCATCTCAATTGTTCACGCAGTTTCTAAATCATATTCATGCAACAAAGGAACAAATTTAGTCACTTACCTGTTTTTTGCTACCGTGCTTTGCATGCTCACACTTTGGCACTCTATTCATGGATTGCTACTGCTGTTGGCACTCATGGCTTATGAACTGAGGACTTGGCTACCTCACACCGGTGATCTTCTGATTAGGAATGGCTCCTTGCGCGTTGTATACACCTGTGGCTACACTAACCCTACCTCTGGAGCTTGTTTTTTTTAAGGGGATCAGCTGTTATAGGAATCCTATAAGATTTCCTGTAACTGCTTCTCCTTCTAAAATTTATGGCTGAGGTTTGAGAAAGCACTGAAGAGATAGTTGAGGATGGTTTTGAACAAAAAGGAAAAGCAGTTGGTATGCACTAGGTAAGAAACAAGTTAAGGATGCTATTATCTTATTTTTCATCATTTTTTTCTTAAAACAAAACAAACAGAATTTTTGTGTTTTCTGTTCAGGGAAGAAAGAAGCAAGTGGAAATGTAGTGGTGCAGGTTTGGAATGGAGAGTTGAGGGGATGAATGGTGGTAGCAAGGTCCATAGGTCCTCTGGACAAATTTCTAGCCCTCTGATTCTTTTCTGAACTTGATTTCGATCTCTTTGTGGTTTCTATAGGAGCCTCCTTTAGAATGCACAGAGCTTCCTGTAGGACACATATTTTCTAGAACAAGTGAGAGCAGGGCCTGGGAAAGGACAATGGCGATGGAGAAATGATCTATCAGGGATGTATTCAGCTTGGCCATGTCCTTTTTTCTTCTATGACCCTCTTGCAATCTGCAATGCATTCAAAAGAGGTTAGTTTTTCTGTTTTTTTTCTTTTTTCTATTTTCTCTCTCTCTCTCTCTCTCTCTCTCTCTCTCTCTCTATTTTTTATGAGACAGTTGGGGCACCTACAGGAGGTTTTCACCCTCATTCCCTGCCCTGGGTGCCTCCAGGAGGTTTTCACCCAGGGATCTTTTATTCTTTTTTTTCTATTTTTTCTTTTTCTGTCTTTTTTTTTTTAGGCTGTGGGTGGTGGACGCAGAGACCTGCTCCACTGCCAACATTGTTTTACTAAAATTCTCAATGAATTCTTGCTTGGATAGGGGCTTCTTGTAGATCTTCAACCAATGCCCATTAACGAGCATGGGGATGGATTCTTCATTGATGGTCCAGATGAGAACTAAACCATTGTCATTTCACTTTTCTACTGTGTATGGTCCTAGCCATCTTTTCCTCAGTTTGCCCTTGAAATCTTTATATCTTGAATCATACAACAGTGCCCAATCTTTTTCATAGAATTGTTTTTCTTTGAGGTGTCTATCATGCCATATTTTCCTTTAAAGTTGGACTACCTCTAAGTGGAGAAGGGCCTGCAATCTCTATTCATCCAATCCATTTAGCTGGAGTAACCTTTCCTTTTGTGCATGGCTAAGATCTAGGTCCAGCTGATCTACCATCCTTAGTGTGTTATATTCAAATTCTATTGACAACAAGACCTTCTTCCCATAGACCAGCTCATAGGGTGTGAACTTTGTGGTGGTTTTCTAGGTGGTGTTATAGGCCCAGGTGGCCTCAACCAATCAATCTGCCCAATCTTTTCTGCTATTGCTCAAAATTCCTTCCAAAGCACTGTTAGTGACTTCCACCTATCCATTTGCTTGCAGATTATAAGGGATGGAAGTTTTGTGCTTAATTTTATGATGTGTGATCAGATCGTCAATCAGATTAGAGGTAAACGGATTCCCTTGATCTGTGACTAATTCTCTTGGATAGCCAAACTTGTAGAAGATATTCTCTCTTAAAAGCTCAGCTACTTTTTCTTATGTTTCTTCCTTGATCACCTTTGTTTCTGCCCATTTTGTTAGATAATCATTGCACACAATGATGTAAGATTTCTGTTTTGAAGGAGGGTTGACATGACCCACAAAGTCCATGGCCCTTATCAAATGGCTCGAAAGTCACTTGAGGTTGCACGGACATCTCATCCCTTGGATTACGTTTCCCCATCTTTTAACATCAGTTGCATTGGCTGATATATATCCTAACATCTTGATGAAGAGTGAGCCAATAGTAACTTGCTTGCAGAATTTTTAAGGCAGTCCTTTTTGCTACAAAATGGCCCCCACAGAGCCCATCATGGTAGGTTAGGAGAATGTCAAAAACTTCCTCCTCCCTGACACATCGCCTCAAAATCTGATCTAGGCCAAGTTTGAAGACATTGCCTCCAATCCAAGTGAATGGGGCACTTTTCCTCACGATCTTGCTCTTCTCTTTTGAGGGCAGGTGTGGTGGAAACTGTGCTGAAAATAAGTAATTTGCTATATCAGCAAACCATGGAGAGAGTACTGAGATAGAAAATAGGTGTTCATCTAGCATTCGATCATCCACCATTCCTTCTTCATCTGCAGGCATATCTAGTCTAGACAAAAAATCAGCAACAACATTTTCCTTACCCGACTTATCAACAATGGTTAAATCAAATTGCTGCAATAAAAGTAACCATCTAATAATACGAGCATTTACATCTGGTTTGTTCATTAAATACCTAATTGTAGCATGATCAGTGTGTACGAATGTTTGATAGTTGGTGATATAGTGTCTGAACTTATTTAGGGAATGGACTATAGCTAGGAGCTCCTTTTCAGTTACAGTGTAGTGTAATTCTACTTTAGACAAGTTTTTACTTACGAAATATATGGCATAAGGCAGCTTCTCATCAATTTTCCCTAAGGCTGCTCCTATCGCTTTGTTCGAGGCATCTGTATGAATGTGGAAAGGTAGGGCCTAGTTTGGACCTCTCAAAATTGGGGCAGTCACTAGTTTAGTTTTCAAGGTATCCAGAGCCTCTTGACAGTTGTCAGTCCATATGAACTTAGCATCTTTCCCTAAAAGACCAAACAATGGAGAGGCTAGCTTATTAAAATCCTTAATGAATCTTCTATAAGACCCTGCTAAGCCTAGGAAACTCCGAACATCTCTTACCTTTTGAGGAGGTGGGACCCTTTGGATGATGGCAATTTTGTTGGGATCCACCTGTAATCCTTGCTGAGAATTTGTATGACCTAGCACAGTCCCTTCAGTCATCAAGAATTCACATTTTTCATGGCTGAGGGATAGTTTCATTTCAATGCACTTGTCTAAAACTTTTCGCAAGTTAGTCAAAGCTTCCTGGAAGTTAGAAGCATAAGGGGTAAAGTCATCTATATAGATTTCCACTGAATCATGAACTAGTTCAGCAAATATACTTAGTACTGCTCTCTAGAAAGTGGCGGGAGCATTGCAGAACCCAAAAGGAAGGAACTGGTATGCAAAAGTACCCCAAGGACAAGTGAAAGTGGTCTTATCTTGGTCTTCCGGGCTAATTTGGATCTGGTTGTACCTGCTAAAACCATCTAGGAAGGTGAAGTACTTCTTCCCCGCCAGACCATCTAACACTTGATCTATGAAAGGCAAAGGAAAATGGTCCTTCTTGGTGGCCTTGTTTAGTTCTCAATAATCAACATAGATTCTCCACTTCCCATTTTTCTTTGGCACTAGAACCAAAAGAGAGACCCATTCGCTGTCAGAGATGGGGTAGATGAATCCTGCATCTAGTAAATTTTGTAGTTCTTCTTTGACAATGTCCTTAAGGGCTGGATTCATCCTCCTTTGAGGCTACCTGTCTAGTTTGCAATCTTCCTTAATGTAAATGTGATGAGTACAGACTAAAGGGTGGACTCCCTTCATCTCCTTATAGCTCCAAGAAGAAGCATTCGAGTGGTTTCTCAATAAGCTACACAGTTCTTTCTCCTGAGAGGTGGATAGGGATGAGTTGATCTTCAAGGTTCTTTCTGGGCCAAATTCCACATTCTTAACTCTGAGAGAGGTTGGAACAGCCACACAGAGATCAACTAAAGAATGGGCTTGTGTTTCTTCCAATAGCTCTTCTAATGGCAACACACTAGGGGGTGGATTCTGAATCAAGTTTTCAGTAAGATCATCCTTGATTTGTGGGTCCCCCATGGTAGCTTCTACTGCACATAGCGGTGTGGAATAGAGTTCATCCTCATCTTCCTCCTCCAACTAGAGAGGTAAATCATGGTCTAACAAAGGTTGGGTAGGAGGATATAGGAGTAGCTGCTTGGACATATGCCCATTCTTGATTGTCATGTTCCCAGCTCAACAACTAATGTAGGCATCTGGAGTAGCCAATCAAGGTCTTCCCAGGATGAGAGGATACCTAGTGAGCTTTGCCTTTGGTTGGAGAACTAGGAAATTAGCAGGGTACTCCCAAGAATCGATGGAGACCATTACATCTTCCACAATCCCCTTAGGGGTCACGGTGGAGCAGTCTGCTAACTGTAGTACTGTTGTGGTCTTTCTCAGGGAGCCTTGAAGGTTGAGCTTGAGCATAGTGTCCTTGGTCATCACATTAATGGCAGCCCCTAGATCAATCAGGGTATGGGGGATTATGGTGCCATATATGTGGACATCGACTATAGGACTTCCATTGTCTAGATATTTCGGACAGATCACCTACCCCAACATCAGGTCAGACAGTTTTCCTATGGCATTGATAGTTGGAGCATCTCTCCTGCGCCTACCTCGGTGCCTGAAGCACTTCTCCTTGATCATCTTGTTGTATATAGGCACATCCTTTATGGCTTGGAGAAGTGGTATCTTTACTAATAACTATTTTAATTCTCCCAGGAGTTCAATTTCTTCTGGGGTTGGTTGTGTGGTTCTAGTTAATCTCTCAAGAAAGGGTGGAATGGCCTTTGGTTCACTTTCCTGTTTTTCCTCATCCTCCTTAGGGGGAGGTTGGTTATCTAGGAGAACCTTCCGAGATCGCAAGTTAATCTCTTGAATCTCCACAGCATAGGTTGGGCATGATGTTTCTCCACTATATACCTGCTAGGCCTGTCTGTTATTGGGGCTCGGGTTCAGTTGAGTAGGTATTTGAGGTTGCCTTGGTGGAGCAGGAGGCAATGGTTGTGGTTGAGTAGGTGGTGAAGTCAAAAGAGTAGGAGGAGAGTTGTATTGGGGCCTCCACCCCTGATGAGGTGCATTTCACTGAGGTTGTGGCTGAGCATAAGAGTGAAATGAATGAGCAACTGGTTGAGCATGGTATTGAGATGGATATGACCATGGAGGGTGTGTTGACTAGGAAGGATGAACAAGGGGACCCAAAGAAGGCATGGAAGTGGCTTGATTGGGTTTGTAATAGGTCTAGGATGTCCCTTGCATTCCCTGTTGATAAGGTCTGGGCCCATGTGGCCTCCTTTGGTTCATAAAATGGAGTGGTTCAATGGCTTCTTCAGCCCCCTGATATACAAATTTAATTACGGGCAAGGAAGGGCACTGATTCATAGAATGTTCTTCTTCATAGACTAAACACGCTTCTATAGAGTTCAAGGGACATTCATTCCTAGGATGCCTTCTAGTGCACCTAGGACAAAATATGGCCAAAGCCCTCTCAGCTTCCTCTTGTTTCCTTTTGATATGTAAGGTATCCATTTGCATGGCAAGAGTCTGCATCATCTCGCTCTTGAAATCTTCCAACTGATTCTCAAATTAACTTCTAAGAGATGAAATGGATAATGATGTACTGGCTAAAGTTTGACTTCCCTACCTCTCTTTCTGGCTGCCCTAGAATGGTTTCTAAACACAGTCTTTATATCATCATAATGTAGTTGGTAGATGTCTCCCCCAGCCAACAAATGGAGGGTATCTAGAAGTTCGTCAGGGACTCCTTTGAGTAGGACCAACTTCAGAGGTTCGGGGTCAAGTGTGCACCTAGCCCTTTTATAACTGAGCTGAAACCTCTCTTCATAGTCTTCTGAGGATTCATCACTTCCCATGGTCATTCGGAAGATCTCTTCCTTAGTATCCTTTGATCTACAGTAGTCCCGGTATTTGTTGTTAAAGGCTTGTTGCATCTGAGCCAAAGTTGTGGTGTTGTTTCCAGGTAACCCCATGAACCAGCGCAATGCTGCATCCTTGAGGGTAGAAGGAAATAGTTTCAAATTCTGCTCATCTTCCACACAGTCATAGGTTCGACAGACAACAACAAATTCAAACAAGAAGGTATCAGGATCTTTGGTAGTCAATCCATGGAAGTGAGGTAAGGCTAAAGGACTTATGTTTTTCATTTTAGTGTCCCCATTGGTCTCTCGGATAGGAAAGGCACCCTCTATTCTTTCCCCATTCCCTCTAACGTTTCTATTTTCAACTATAGTCTCAAGAGGAATGGTTTCTTGCTCTTCTTCTGCTATAGGATCCTTGTATATCTCTGGGGGTTCACCTATAGGTTCTTCTGGATCACTGTCAGCAAAGAAGAAAGAAGGGTGACATAGTGATGTGGTGGAGGTGTTGGGTAGGAACTTTCCTGAATTGTCTCTGTTCCTACGAGGCATGAAAGGAAATCTCTTTTTGGGTGATTTTTTTTTCTTGTACCTGCAAAACTGAAATGGATTGAACAACAAATTGCAACTACTGGAATGAACTTGTTGAAATGAAATTGCAAAATTGAGATGAAAGCAAGGAAATGACTTATCTACTTTGTTGGAATGGAAATTGCAGAATTGAAATGAAAGCAGGAAATGACTAATCTACTCTTGCTGAAATGGAAATTGTAGAATTGAAATGAAACCAGAAAATGACTAATCTACTCTTGTTGAAATGGAAATTGCAGAATTGAATGAAAGCAGGAAATGACTAATCTACTCTTGCTGAAATATAAATTGCAGAATTGAAATGAAAGCAGGAAATGCCTAATCTACGCTTGCTGAAATGGAAATTGCAGAATTGAAATGAAACAACTACTCTACTTTTGCTGAAATAAACTACTTAGTAGAATGTTGCAGTAGAAAATAGAAGAAAAGCAGTAATCACAAAATACTATTACGCTTCCTCGGCAACGGTGCCAAAAAGAATGGTGAGATTCAGTATTGCAGCAATAATGTTGCAACTTTTGGGACTTTCTTATTTACTTTTATTAACCTGGTAGTTCGTAACAAACTTGGAAGTGATGGTGTTGTATGGACAAGTACTAGCTCTTACTGCAAGTTGTCACTTGATAAGCTCGCGCAAGTTCGCTAGGAGCTTAAGCCAACTTCTATGAGTTCTCAGAAGAAGATTTAACTATGATGAAAGAGAACTAACTCTACAAGGGCTATTCTATTTGCAGAAAGAGAAGGACAACTGAAATGTAACGCAAACCCTAGCAAACCCTAACAAACCCTACTTTACCTATTAACCCTACTTTTGCAAGCAAAGAGATGAAAACTGAAAAAATGAGTGCCATTGACTACTGAAAAGTAAATTGCATTTATTCAAGCTACTTCTGAAAAGAAATGAGAAGAAAACATGTTTTTGTGCTTTTGAGTGTTTATATGTGAAATTATTATGCTTGTGATTTATCTAGTTGTGATTGTGCAAAGGTTTGGTGGCAAATGAAGATGGAATTGGTTGTTTCAGAGGTGGAGGAAGGTGTGGAGAGGTCCTAAGAAGCCCCTAGTACCCTTCTGAAGACTTTCACAATGATCGGACTTCGAAAAATCACTCACAGGAAATTCTACAGGAGGCTGCAAGGGATCTATAGGAGGATCTACAAGAGGAGGCCGAGAGCTATTTTTGGAGTTTTAAAGGTGGAAAATTATGGGAAAGGGTTACTGAAGGCTAGATGAAGGTTTTGAGGTGTTTGGAGTGTGTCAAAGAAGATTAACAATGAACGTGATGGTTGGATTTGTTCAAATGGCAAGAAAGCAGCTTTATGGGAAAAACATAGAAATTAGGGCAGATTGGAAAAATGTTGCGAATGAGTTGGAAAAGCTATGAGAAGTGGGCTGGTGCTGGTTGTTCTATGGATGTATGGTGAGCTGAGGTGTCCTGCAAGATATCTGCACATTTACTTATCTAAACTGACTAAATAAAGAACTAACTATACCATGGAAATAGAACTTTGTCTAGCTTGACCTAATTTCTGACCTACAAACAGAAAATGTTAAATAGTAACCGATAAACAGAAAGGCATGCAAAGAGATCTACGAGAAAAAAATAGGAAATTATCTAAGCAATTGAATCTGAACGAGTATCAACTTTTCCAAATCAGGTTATCACACTAGCAGTTGCATGGAAGAGCAAAGACTGTGTTTTTGGTGGCAGCAGTAGTGCCTTGACTTCAAATCATAGTTCCAAGAAGGGAGAAAGGAGATCAGGGCCTGCTATTGGCCTTTTTGAATCTTATTCTGTCACTGTAGTAACCTACTTAAGCAACTGAAACAAAAACAACTATATTAACCATAAAAAACAACCTAATCTAACAAAGTAAAATGAATCTATGCAACATAAATTAACTCATGAATTGAAGCAAAAACATATAAGTACACAGTAGGAGGTGTTGGGCAGCTTGGGTTGTGTTATGAAACTAGCTCACAAAAAGATAGAAAAGATAGATCAATGCCTTAGAATTCAGCCTCTTCGAGGGGGCAACCTCCTTTACATTACACAAATGAATGATTTCTTGATGACTCAAATGACAAAACCTCCTTTCTATATAGGAGTCTAAGGAGTCACAATATAACACAGCCAACCTAACAATAATAATATAAAGCCACAAAAATAACAATAGAGGGATTCTATGGGGCACAATAGGGACAATAGGGGCACAACAATATTAATAAGGGATACAACTACAATAGTAATGGGGTAATCACTAGTATTATAGGGACCTAACATGCCCCTCTCCTTCAAAAAAGTGTTGTCCTCAACGCTTGAGTAGTTCTGGTCCCTGGATGCTTCTGTATAAAATTGTCATCCTCCCATGTGGAATCTTCAGCGGATAAGTT
>APFE031676257.1:34588-70629 GCA_000404065.3 Pinus taeda | reverse complement strand
CCATAAATGCAGTAGAAACTGTACTAGCTTTAAATGGATGTGATAATGCACAAAAGTGTGCATACTTGGTAAGTTTGTCAACTACCACCATGATGACACTCTTTCCCTCAGACTTTGGGTAAACCTGTGATAAAATCCATTGAAACCTCCTCCCAACGTTGGCTTGGAATGGATAAAGGTTGTAATAGACCCGGTGTCTTAATTGTTTCAACTTTATTTTGTTGGGAAACCAAACATTCCGCCACAAACTTTTGAATATCTGATTTAAGGCCATCCCAAAAAAATTCCTTCTTAACCCTGTGGTAAGTTTTTAAAAATCCTGAGTGCCCTCCAAAGGGAGAAGTGTGCAATTCCATAAGAATATTTTGTTTTAGCTAGGAATTCTTACAGAGGTATAAGCGATCTTTGTACCATAACGAATCATTTTTCTAGTTAAATGTATCAGACGTACTGGAATCTTGTTGTAACTTTCGAATAAGTGCCCACACTTCTTCGTCATTCTTCATTCCTCCCTTGCTTCGTTTATCCAATCTGGTTGGATAATAGAAAGGGCGCACAACAATGCTTCCACATCCTCATCCTTTCTTGAGAGTGCATCTGCCACCACATTTTGCTTCCCTTTTTTGTAGATGATTTCAAAGTCATAACCCAACATCTTTGTGACCAACTTTTGTTGCTCTTCAGAGGATAATCTTTGTTCTAAAAAGTATTTAAGGCTATCATGATCCGTTTTTACCTTGAAGTGTCTTCCCATTAGGTAGGGTCGCCATTTCTTAAGTGCATGTAGTATTGCCAACATTCCTTCTCATAAATAGCTTTGTGTAAAAACTTTCCCTTGATTGGACGACTTTCAAAAGCAATGGGTCTTTCATCTTGCATTAGAACAGCACCAATTCCATTTCCTGAAGCATCACATTCCACAATAAAGGTTTTTGTGAAGTCTGGTGTAGCTAAGATCAGTGCTTGGCACATTGCCTCTTTAAGATGTTCGAAGGCCTTTGTTGCTTCTAGAGTCCATGAAAATGCATCTTTCTTCAATAATGTTGTTAGAGGTGCTGCTATTCTCCCATAATTCTTAACAAACTTGCGATAATACCCTGTCAACCCGAGAAATCCTCGCAGATGCTTTATGGATGTGGGGATTTTCCATTCCTTAATGGCTTTAATTTTGCTAGGGTCTACCTTAACTCCTTCATGAGATACAATATGACCCAGATATTCCACCTCTTGTACTCCAAAGAAACATTTGGATCTATTTGCATATAATTGTTTCTCCTCCAATAGTTGTAGCACCCTGTCAACATGTTCAACATGATCCTTCCAAGACTTGCGTAGATTAGTATATCATCAAAAAATACTAACACAAATTTTCTAAGGAATGGTTTGAAAATTGAATTCATCAAACCTTGAAATGTTGAAGGTGCATTGGTGAGGCCAAAAGGCATGACCAAAAATTCATAATGACCCTCATGAGTTCTAAATGCTATTTTCAGAATTTCTTTAGTCTTCATTTTGATTTGATGATATCCTGAATGAAGATCCAACTTGGTGAAGTAAATTGATCCATGCAATTCATCCAGTAAGTCATCAGTGATAGGAATAGGAAACTTATCTTTAATAGTGAGCTTGTTGAGCTCCCTATAATCCGGACACATGTGACATGATCCATCCTTCTTGTGCACCAAAACTACCAGAGTAGAGAAAGAACTTTTACGAGGTTGAATTATACTAGCCTCTAGCATTTCTGCAACCATACATTCAATTTCACTCTTTTGGGCATAGGGATATCTATATGGCCTGATGTTTGGAAGAACACTTCATGGAATCAGATGAATAGCATGATCATAATCATGAATAGTTGGGAGACCTTTGGGAGTCTCAAATACCTTGGAATGATTGTCCAAGACTTTTTGGAGATCTGGAGAAATAGATGGTTCCGATGTGGAAACATCTAGTGAACATAATTGTGCAATTACACATCTTTGTTCAACTTCCTTTCCTTCCGCAAAAGAATTTCATGAAAAGTTCTTGAAAATTAAAAGGTATTGTACCCAAGGATTGTAGCCATTGGACTCCTAGTACAACATCAACACCTCCCATTGGAATGGAAAGCATTGGGCTAGTCAATACATATTCTCCCATTTATAGCTTGATATTATGACACTTTCCAGAGCAATTTATCATTCCTCCATTTGCAACCATCATTTGACACTCTGGTGCTGGATATAGGAAGCAATTCAATTCTTTTGCTATCTTACAATGAATAACATTGTGGATACTTCCGGAATCAATCAACACTATTTCTTGATTTGTCCTTCTATCTTGATGGTTTGAGGAGTGGTAATTTCAGCCAATGCATTACAAGATATGCCCGGATTCATTTCTTTTATCTAGGCTTTTTTCTTGGAGTATATCCTCTTCTTTTGACCTTTATTGCTCCTTTTCTTCTTCCTCTTCACAATCTATGTAGAATAATTTCTTCTTAGCACACTTATGACCTTTAGTGTATTTGCTATCAAAACTGTAACAAAGTCCTTTTGCTCTTTTTTCTTCCAATTATTGTGGTGTCAACCTTATAGGTTGTGGAAGACTAGGGGCAACAACATAGTTGTGAGTGGTATGCTTCCAGGTTGCCAAAAATTTTCTTTCCATTTTTCTTGCTATCCTGAATGCCTTCTCTAATGAATCAAGTTCCCAAAGGCAAACATCACATTGGATATTATCCTTTAAAGTCCCTATGAACACATCAATGGTATGCTCCTCTCGAATATTTTTTACCCTTATGTTCAATTTTTGGAATTCCTTAATGTGCTCCATTATTGAACCCTTTTGTTTGAGACTTATCAATTGGCTAAAAAAAGTGTTGCTTTTTGTATCCTCATAATGTGCTGTCAATTCTTCTGTAAAAAATTTCCAAGTGATAATTTGTTTACGAGAGCAAAGCCATTGATACCATACAAATTTATTTCATTCCAAATATAAAGTTGCAATACGTACCTTTTTGTGTGTTTTTCACATTATTGAGATCGAAAAATTGCTCCATCTGTAATATTGATGTTGTGGGATCCTTGCCATCAAACTTCCTCATATCGATTTTTTGAATATGGTGGGTCTTTAATCCAACATTAGAGTCTATGAAATCATGATTAACATTTCTTTTGTTCGCATCATGAGTTTCCTTTACTACCCTTTCACCATTAGTAAGTATTTCTTGTAGACAATTTGTCAAATCTGTCTTCAAATCTGCCATGCCTGCCTTCAAATTTGTGTTCAAATCTATCTTCAAATTGTCCATCTTAGCTTCCACGCCATTCACCTTAGCTTCCATGCCATTTATGTTAGCTTCTGTTAGCTTTTGTGAGAGTGACATTTGTTGCACTTGGTCTTATAATTTTGATATATCATGTACCATTTCTTCCTCTTCTTCATGAGTCATGCTAGAGCTTTCAGGTTGCTTACTAGGTGTTTGCATTTTCTTTCCTTGGGGCATCAGTTACTGATAATAATACTCTACTATGTCCTTCGAATTCCTTCAAAACAAATTTTCAAACCAAGCTTAAGCAAGAATTTAAAAAAATCTACACACCTTTTTTCACTTGTAGGAGCTCGATATTGCCTCTAATGTATCTCTGTAATTTCAGATTATACAGTTTTGAAATTACAATCTGCAGTACCCCTCTGTGTCCTCTTTCCAATGCCACCAGTCTGATCCAAATTGGATTCTCCTAGGAAGAGTTATGCCAAATATCCCATAGTGAGCTGATTATAAACTAGTTCAATAGAGCAAACTTGTACGACAAGCCACATGTCCCTGTTTTGACCTTTGGCTCTAAAAAACATACACAAGAAACTACAGTCCATCCTCTTTTTGTACCTTCTTATGAAATTTCAATCCGATGCTCAGAGAGAAAGTTATGACAATTTTCCCCAAATCATCTGTTTGGAATGTAATTTAAGAGTCTACAACAAGGACAACTTCCTCAGATCATATCTCCTCAAACATAGCGCGAAAAGTTCTGAAGCTCATATTCGAGGTTCAGTGTGATTTCTTCTCAAATGGGTTTTTTTTTTCTCTTTTGAAACATTGCAGAAAAAAAATTATAGTGAAAATTCCGCGATGACCTATTTGGAGCAACGAAACTCTAGAATCCAAAAGCTCTGATACCAAATGTTATGATACCAGTTCACAAAAAGATAGAAAAGACAGATCAACACCTTAGAATTCAGCCTCTTCAAAGGGGCAAATTCCTTTACATTACACAAATGAATGGTTCCTTGATGACTTAAATGACAAAATCTCCTTTCTATATATAGGAGTCTAAAGAGTCACAATATAACCCAGCCGACCTAACAATAATAATATAAAGCCACAAAAATAACAATAAAGGGATTCTATGGGGCACAGTAATAACAATATGGGGACAATAGGGGCACAACAATATTAATAAGGGATACAACTACAATAGTAGTGGGGTAATCACTAGTATTATAGGCACCTAATAGGTTGGGCCCTAACCCAAGAGCTTTAGCCCTCTGAAATAGATCAGTGCTGGCTCAAAAACTATCTCATCTTCATTATCAAAAATAGCAGTTACATTATATAAATTGTTCTAAAAAAGGAACTCGAAAATGAGCTAAACAAAATGCTGCACAAAAGTGCGAAAATCTACTAATAACTGGCTAACCTACTGAACTCTAAGCCTCCTTATTTATACAAATGGAGTCCTCCAACATTCCTCCTAAAATCAAGGAACTCGGCTTCCTAGAACTGGAGATAAACAAAAATCCTACTTTACTTGTTCGGCTATCCCTTGGAATCATCAATGTGGACCTTTGTGCTCCAAGTTGTTGATGGAGGATTAGAGGATAGGTGTCATAAATAAAGGGGACACCTCCCCGACAAGTCCTCTTCCCTGTTTTCCTCGAGTTTTGGCTACCATTTGCTCATAAATCCCTTGACTTAATCCAAAATTGACTAAAAAATCTGCATAAGGCACATATTAGACTACATGGCAAAATGACTAACCCAATTCATTCTATTAGCATAAATATATTCAAAGACATGCAATAAACTAATGACAATGGTGTATTAAGTTAAAATAAGAGGCAGAATGAGCCCATATAATTACCCATTTCTGGGGCTCATCATATACAAGATGATATGAATTTCTAAGTGTGGTATATAACTTTAGTACTGTGAAATGATCTAACCATTTTAAGTTAATCTACTAAGGAATCTTGCAATTACTAGAAACTTGGGATGAATTGTTTTCATAAGATTAGATTATGGTGACACCAATATTCTTTAGAATATAAATCACATTTTTCTTATCTGAGCGATAATGATATGCATACCATTTGAGATGTCTACTTTTATGATTTTAGTGTCAGTAAGGAGTTCTTGTGATAATATTTTTGCTTATTCTGTTTGTGGTTATGTAGAAACCACTAGTTGATTTTCCATGTAAATAAAATAAGACCAAGGTCATGGGACACATATTTCAAGTTGAATGGTGGGAAAAACATTATAGTGGCCATCACTTGTGGTTAATTAATGGATATGGAAATTGGCAAAGGCAAAGAGACAATAAATGGCATTTAATATGAAAAATAAAGGAAGATAGGAGAAAATGAAGGGGAAGAGACACAAATGTGAATGCATGGGAAATTAGATACAAAATGAAGAAAAACAAAATAAAATGGAAAAGGAAAGAAAGGTACATGAGACATTGATGATAAAAAGGCATTAGACAAACTATTCATAACTTTTGTCAATTCTAGCTTCTTGACAATTTTTTGCTCAACACTTGTTCATTCTAGCTCTCTCTTTCATTCTTACAAACTTAGATTATTCTTGGAGCATCCTAGCATTCACTTGGACTCATGTTGTAGAAATCAAAGGATAAGAAAAGGAATTGTGGGCAATGGAAAAGAAGGTCGAATCAATAACTACAACACGAGTTTGTTGCAGGTAACATGTTGCATGTGTAATTTCCTTGTTTACATTTGGATGACTGATACATGCATGTAGTTATTGGTTATTTGTTTTCATTGACATGGATATTTTCTTCGATATATAATGGTTTCAACCTTTTATTTCCATTTCCTTAATAGCCATGGTGTAATGGGTTATTTGTCTAGATTTCAGTTGATTCTCGGGTTCCCTAGTGGTTCTGAGTTGGGATAGAATATTTGGAACCCCAGAACAGCTTGGGTTTTGTGGAGGTTATGGGTTGAGATGGTATATATCTGGAGCCTTGTAGAAACTTGGGTTCCTATTGCACTAAAAATTGTCACCTTGACATTCTGCAATCTGTGTGAGTCCATTACCACTCATACTTTCCTCCTTTGCAAGTCTTAAGCTTCAGTTCCTCATATCAAGCCTTGAAAATAAGAGAAAGCCCTCAAAAGGCTCTAAAACTTTGGTTCTGCACTTTCTCTTTGCATTACCTGCGGTCCCGCACCTAATGGTCATGGCTCCTGCGCACCTGACCGCTCTATCTCTGTGTTATAGGTGTGAACCCCTGTAAAAGTTCAAAAGGCGCGAGTGTATTCTAAAAAACTCACTTTCAGTAATTTCTAGAAGTTCCTGGAAGGAATCTTGAGGTGGCAAGTTCGCTCTCTTAAGGTTCATGCATCCCTTACCTTAAGGAGCTAACCTCTTGATGTGAGGAGCTTATCCCTTTGAAGGAGGATTCTATCCCTTCATAGGTGGACCTGTAACCGCCTCTTCTGCACTATAAAAGGAAGCATTGGGCTGGTTACTTGAAAGGTTAGAAGTTGAATATTTTTGAGGTGAAATGCTATTGGAACTTAGTCTTCTTTAGTTGAGTTTTTATGATGAGAGATTACATACCTCTAAGATCTCATTTGGAGGAGTGCAAGGCTTTTCAAAGTAAAGGAAATTCCTATTTCAGACCCCAGGTAGAGCTTGTTCAACATCAAGGCTGAAAAGTTTGTAAGGTTCTACTTCAAAGTTAATACAAATAAGTTTGTTTTTCTCAATAAGCTATTGATTTATTTATTTTATGGATTCCTTGATTAACCATAATAGATATGATTTATGATATTTGATATGCAGGTGCTATTTGATGTTTTCTTGTTCGTGATTGCAGGTTCTCAAAGGTAACTCTTTCGAACGATTAAAGCATGGCTACTACGAACAAGCGTTGGATCTAAGGTAGGGTCTTAACACCTCTATAGTATTTGTTTATAAATCACATATGTCTAGAGAAAGATAGATTTGTTTGTCTATTTGTTGCTAAACTATATTCTGATACTAGGGAGATCAGTCTTGTCCACAAGATCGATTTATCTGGCCAACAAATTGGCGACTCCACTGGGGAACTGAATTTGGTTTTTGGTTTTCCTTTGTCTTTGACTTGAGAAACTTGTTTTCGTTTCTAGTTTTTGATTGATGTATGTTGGCTTGGGTAGTTTTTAGAATCTGGTTTAGTTTTTGCTTTTTCGAAGTTTTCAGGGGATCGCACTTTCTCTTTACAGACAGTGTGGACATATCCGCACTCTTCCTTTAGTAAACAGAGCGGTACCACACCTGGTTCTTCTAGAATCCTACAAACCCTGTAAATTTTTTTGAAAAATCTAAAACGTTTTCTTCCAATTAAGTTTAGGTTTCATTTAAGGTTTTAGTGTCTACCCAGATCTGCATTTGTCCTATTAAAAGTCTCTTGTGAGTGAGTTCCGATGGTGTTTTTTTTTTAGATGATTTTCTAGAAGTTTTGCATGCCTGGAGCGGTTTTGACGTGGTCTCTATAGTGACTCAAAGATCAGAAGCTTGAGAAACCTTAGATTACCCTGGTGTCTTTTCATCTTCTTGATGAGTCTGACTTGGTTGTGAAACCTATCCTTTGTGAGAAATAGATTTAGTTTTCTTCTTGCAAATATTTCAACGAGCTTTGTCATAAGTTTTGAATTTCATTTTTATAAAAGAAAACATATCTGGATGTTTTTTGATTGATTTGTTATTCTGAACGAATGAATCCTTAGTTTACTAAACAACTAAGTAAAATGTCCTCAAAAATATTGGAAGCTTTTATTCAATTAGGTTTTTAAAAAGTTTTTAGATCTCAAGATTAGTTTTTGTTGTTTTGAGTGTTTCCTAGAATTTATAGATCTCTTTTGAAGCAAATTGTTTTTTGTGGATTTGAGTTTTGAAAAAGGAAAGGGATTTATTGTGAGCATTGATTAGCAGTCTCGTTTTGAGTTCTTATTGAAAAAGACAAAAATATTTTCTTTACCTTTTCCGTGTTAAAATAAGGGATTGTTTCTTAAAGAATTGCATTCTCAAACTCTTTCTTTTAGCTAGAATTTCATTAAAAGAAAAACTAATTGCTTATCATTTTAGGTGCATTTTTTAGTGTTTTTGTAATCAAGTCTTCACACCATCAAAGTTCCATTTCCATACCTATTGACTTAAAGAACAACCCTTAAAAGAAACACTTAATTAAAATTGATTTAGTAATCTTTTTATTTCTAGGGCTCTTATCACCAATATAGCTTAGGCTAGTATCTTGGAGTAGGGAGTAATTAACTCTCCAAGATAGTCAAAACAAAAAAGTAGCTACATATTGCAGTAGGAAATAAATCCAATTGTAATTGATACATCTTGGGAAGCTTCTCTTAAAGGAGTCAATCACGAGATCATGTTTGAACCTTTGAGGCAATCAAGTTGTTTCATTGGGAAAGATAGAATATTTGCGCGTATTATAAAATGTAAACCTCGGATTAACCATTGTCGAGGAGCCTGGGGTCACTTGTTGGTACAGCTCGGATTTATCATGTCGAGGAGCCTTCAAGGGGATTGAGCTTTGTTACTCTGCCCTTGTGCGTAGATCGCATCGTAGACTATTCCCCTAGTTGTATTTGTTGTTGTTGGTAACCTTAGTGTCCATAAACTTAAGATTATTTCCTAAGGTGACGGTGAAGGTGGGTCTCATTGTACCTAGAGAAGACGTTGACTATACTCACTTGGACTCTCTGGGGGGTTCTCTTCACTTGAGATGGTTTTGTGAAGAAAATTGTGCCAGTCTGTTTCATTAAGCAGGTTGTCGAGGTAACTGTTCCAACCGCCCTTTCTTTATTAAAATTCTACGACATTGGATTTCACCACCAACTAGTGTTTTTAGTATGGGAAGTTACTGTTTATGTGTGGTTTGAACTCTTAGATTTTTTAGGCGTGTGATTCAATTGTTTGTTTCTTTAGAGACTTAAGGTGGTTTTATTGATTTTTTTTTTGTTTGCGTGTGATTAATTGAATATTTAATTGTGGTTGAATTACTGAGACAATCTCATAGAATTCAGGGGAAACCTCCTGAGTACACACCAAGTCAACTTGAAGGGCTACGAGCTCTTGTATCACCTAGTGATAGTAGAGTTGGATCACCAGAAGCTAGAGAGTCATTTTTAATTGTTCATTCTGATTATCAAATACAAACAACATAATATATTTCTGAGCCAATTTCATTTTCCAAAGTTACTGGTAGTATTTCTCCTACCAGTGAATTAATTGAAGAACCTGAAATTTCTGAGCCTGAAACTAAACCTGCTGCTACTCCAACTTCAAGATTTGCTTCTCCAACTTCTAGTGGTCCTGTTTCACCCAGGGTAGGAAATATCATTACCCAAAATCTTCCTTCTGGCCTCATTTCTATTGAAGAACTTGTCAGTCCAGACAAAGACGTAACTCTTCCCAAAAACCAAACAACTTTAAATCTTAGGGAGCGTGAATCAATATTCTACATTCCTTTTAGAAGTGACGCTTGGCATGTATCATTGACTAATTTTTTAGAAAACCTGGGTCTTAGTTTTTCACCACCTCGAATTCCTTTTCATCCTACACCAAGAGGTTATTATCCTCCATTGAATATGTCAAGACAGTCATCTATGTTTTCCCAAACATCAGAAACATTTTTATATTGCGGTCCTTCTGTTCCTTCGGGGTACCAGTCACTCACTGGTACTTGTTCAAGAGTATCTCCTTAACCAATCAAACATGAGTTATCAAATGGTAATAATGGAGCTCAAGAATGGAGAGTAGAAGAAATCCTTATGATGTCTGGTAGTATTCCAAATCCTCAACCTCAAGGTAGTCAATTACCGCTTGGGGGGCAACCCCAAGGTAGTCAGTTACGCCTGGGGGGCAACCTCAAGGTAGTCAGTTACCACCTGGGGGGAGACCTCAAGGACAGTACATACCGTCACGACAATACATACCTCAAGGTCAACCCCAAACTCAGTACATACCTCAAGGTCAACACCAGTTTCAATACATACCTCAAGATCAACCCCAGTTTCAGTACGTGCCTCAGGGTCATCAACCTCAAGGTCAATACCCAACTCAAGGTTTCCAACCGCCTTCTGTTCAACCATTTTTACAAGGAGCTGGAAATTTACCACTTAATTATCAGCCCTACATTCAACCCAGTTATGGTCCTCCATATGCACAACCTTTTATGGGTCCATACCTCAGAATGAATATGGTGTGGGATCCATCTCAAACTCAACAGACTATGCAACCTAATGTGTAGTTATCAAATCAACCTGGACAACCTTTGGTTTCTGGTCCAACCTAGCAACATATCCAACCTACTGTTCAAACCTCTGCACCTGGTTTAGTTCAGCAGGCTGGGCCTAGCTCACCTCGAACTCCGCCTCAAACTGCTATTGCAACGATTGCAACTTTTGTTCAACCTACCACATCTATTTTTGGAGTATTTGTAGCTCCAGTTTCTAATGTTCCTGCATCACTTCAAACTCCTCCAGTCTCTTTACCACAGTCAGAACCTACAATTCAGACTTCGGTCCAGATGCCTGCAGGACAAGCTGGTCCAAGTACGGTTGTCACAAGTCAACTACAATTCACTTATCAACCATATCAGGGACAGTATCAATTCGGTCCTGCTGTACAAAATCTAGTTTATTAGTATCAACCGTACCCTGGCTATACTTATCAACAGCCTCCACAACCCCATTTTGGTCTGATTAATCCTAGTTTCCTGGGAGGTTATAACATTCCTAATGCAAATATAATTCCAGGTTATCCTGGATATCCTCCTCCTGGAGTTGGTCTTGTTACCCAAGGTTTTCGCGACCCTAACTGTCAGTTACCATTTATTGCAACCTTGGATTTACCTGATTTGTCACACCTTACGAATGATCCGATTTACTATCTTTCGTATTGGCCACCAATGCCTAATAAGTTGCCCAGTGATATCCCAAAGTTCGAGGGTAAGTCAGGAGAGGATCTGTCAAATCATGTTATAACCTATCACCTCTGGTGTGCATCTAATTCAATCATTGTGTTAGACTCCGTCTTGTCAGTCTGCTACAGTCAAATTCTCCAAAGTTCATTTCTTGTCATTCGCAGTCACTGATGTTACTGTGGTCCAGAAAAGAGTCATTTTAATTATTGACCTCAGGGTTTAGTCTTCAGAAGTATTTCAATAACATGTGCAAGCCAGAGGAAGGTTCAGTGAGTTATTATTTCAGGACTTTCAATGATCAAAAGTCTGATTCTTCTCCAAAACCTTGTTTTGGAGAAGAAATTGTCAAATTAGTTGTTTGCAATAAGTATATTTTTAAAGTCTTCCCTCATGAAAAATGTCAAATGCAAGCCATGGTCACCTTGCCAGGACTCATCAGCTCCTATCCCTGCAAAAGCACAAACAGAAAGAACATCATCAGCAATCAGAGACAAAGCGAAATCAAACAAAATGAAGTTTTGCATCCAAATGCCAGAAATGCCAAAATATACAACACGCTCAGTAGTTTGGTGGAGTTTGATGGTTATAATCTTGAAAGTGAACCATGTGTGGCTTGTAGCTGTCCAGAAGTGCCTTATACAAGAATGAAGTTGGACAATCTGAAATCTAAGACCAAGTTCACTGACAATCGAATCATTGTCAAATGCACAGGAGGGAGATGTTTTCAAGTGAAAAGGTGCTGATAAACTATACACATGGATAGAATATAATTGTCTCTAGTGGAGCTTCTCGTGTAAATAAACTGAGAGGCGCTAATGATGTTGCCAATATGTTTACACTGTTTGGTCTATCGATGGAGCATCAACGTGACAAAGAACAACACAAATGTAACTATTTCAGATGGTAACACAGTCATGGAAGAACTGAAGTCTAGAATGAAAATATGGATATACCACATTCATTGCAGTGCATTTCTGCATGCGCGCTACACGCAGAGGAGGCGCGCCACTCATATAGAGCGTGCTACGCATATAACCTCCCCAGCCTGTGTGAAATAACAAGTGCGCTACGCATATAGTCAACAGGGCATAGGCCTTTTAAGGAAGAAAAACATGGCTTTATTTCTAATAGAGTGATTCGATCACCTGACATTTCATTTCATTAGAGACATGTTTAAATGATACTGAGGGGAAGGATGCTTCAAACTAATCTTTTCTCACCTCAGAAGCATGAATATACGTATACCCAATCTAATACCCATGCATGGCTGAAGAAATTGTGGTGACTGAAAGTTCAATTCACTACACAGATTTTTGAGGGGGACAATGAATTGATCCATCTATTACAAAATCTTCTCTTCAAAAACTTAAAAGAAGCAAATAATTTGCTACAGGTGATTATAATTTAGAAGAAGGCCTGGTGTCACATATTGTCATATGGAGGGAGGAATACATGCCATTATAGTGCAGAAAGTGGCTTGAATTATGGGAAAAATGTATTTTCATAAGATTCTATTCCAAACTTATTGAAAATAGTTGCTTCTGTTTTCACACTTGCAGACTCATCAGAATTTTGCGTCTCCTTGAACTTGTGTGCATATGGATGGTTTTCTCCATTTGGTCAATGAACAAGCACTTGTAGAACATTCAACCATAGTTATTACAGGTTTAGCTCCGATGTCAGACAAGTTCATTTTTTTGTGTCTAGAATGTGTGGAAACTGACACTTTCTTGTCCTTGATTCAAGATCGGAAATGTTCCAGCAAATATAATTAGTTTTTGTGAAGATTCAGAGCAACCATGAGTACTTCCAGATTTATTAAGTGTGTGATTGTGGGGATGGTGTTGTAGGAAAGACTTACATGCTTATTTCCTACACAAGCAACACATTCCCAATGATACTGGTGCATTATTTGGACAGGGTATCAGCCTCCTTGTTGCTGGAGTGATTTTGACTGCAAACCAAAATTACACAATATAAGCCATATTTTCTACAAATTTCATGGAATAATTTGATGCATTGTTTCAGTTGTACAAGCCATATTGTCACATCGGCAAGGAGCATCACTTATGTACGTGTCAGCGCCTGGCATTGTTCAACAAATTAGTAGCCTGCAATCCGATTTGAAGTTGTTTCAATCTGATTTTGAGAACTCCAATAGGTGTAACATAATACGAAAGATGCAGCAACTTCTTTTTGCATCTTCAACAACTGCACAACCCATATTGACACCTTGACTTATCATGAAAGCGCTGGCCAAGATAGAGAAGATGAACTTTCAAACTTTCAACTGCTATTGAAGAAGTTACACGTGAGCATTGTGAAAAGGAAGGAGATAAAAAGTAAAGAGCTAGTTTTATTGAAAATTGGTTTTTATTTAAAATAGCAAATGAAAAATGCCAAGTCAAAATACGCCTAAAATAAAATGAAGATTACTTGCCACAGGAGAGAACAAGATTCGATTTCCTATGTTTATCTTCAGTAATGGGATTGACACCTATAAATGCCACCTCTTCATCAGTTATCAATAGACTCGAGTAGAAGAAGGAGCGCTATTCTATCTTTAGAAGAGCTGATTGGTTTTTTAGTTTTATTTGTTAATAATGGTTAAACCATTCCTTATTTTGGGGTCAATTTTTTTTCCCCACCTGTAATGGTATTTATTGTATTGTAAATCATTTTGTAGAGGGGGGAAGAGTTCTGAAAGCTGGTGGAGGAGAAATACAGAGTTTTATTGTATAGTTGAATGACAGAGAAAATAATTAAATGGCGCATCTCTGATTTGTAAGATTCTTGTGGTGTGAAAGTTTAGCATATGTTTTTCTTCTGTTTCATATGTCTTTGTAATGTTTCATAGTTTCATTCATTATCATTTCCAGCTGAATGCTTTATAGTGTGGGAGGTAGAACCCAATTTATTTTCTCTGCCTCGAAAGAGCATTTCAGTATTTGTGTAATTGTCTTCTGTATGTAAAGGACTCATTGATTAATGCCCTTTTCAGCTCTTTAAATAGCCTTTTCATCCCATATTATTTCAAAGTTAATTGTTAAACTTCACTCCTACCTCACCTTATGGAATAATTTGTGCCCTTGATTAATTCTCTGCTCTTGCTGTCTTTGCCCCATGCAACCCAAAAAACCAAATCATTTATTAGAAACCTCATTTCATATCTATTTACTAGCCTAAAATCAGTTCCCATGTTAAGTCATCTCGCACCCTATTGCTCATTTTATCGAGATTGACTGGAGAGATCCCTCTCCTGTCCTCGTAGGGCTAGCTACGAGGCTGAGCTTGGCTTGATGTTGCCTTGAGTTTTGCCTTCCTCAGCCTGAGGCAGATTTGCGCGCAAACATAGTGGCAACCATACTGTGGAGTCTTCCCCGGTAAAGGATTACAAAGTTTGGATCTGATTGCTGATGGTGGACAACAATCAGATACCGCAAGGTTGAAATCATTCACCTGGTGACTTCATTCACTGACAAACCCAGAAATCAATGCTTCATGGTGATTTCGCTGCAGGCAGATCAGTATCTTCAGAATTGTCAAGATGGACCAGATTGCAAGAATATATGCTTCCATGAGCCGAGATCACATCCTAGGTTTTCCAAACAAGATTCCCAAGGTAGATTGGTCAAGGAATCTGCCTACGTTTAACGATGATGGTAAGAAAGATGCTGCTTTACATCTGGTTAGATTTCACATGCATATTCGCAAGTTGAAGGTGGATTTTCCTGAAGATTGCTTGATGAAGATATTCTTGGCCACACTGGAAGGTGAAGCCCAATCTTGGTATGAAAATTTGTCGCTGGCCTGTATTTATTGTTTAAAAGATTTTCATGCCCTGTTCATTGAAAGATATAAAGCGTCTTATCCATCATTAAATTTAGTTCATGACTGTTGCAAACATGCTTCTACTTTTATTGAAAGCCTTGAGAAATATTACGAAGATGATAATTTCATGGATGATGAGATCATGGAGGCTCTGTATGAGAATCCATTTCAGCAACATGAAGAGAACCTAGAGGATACCTATCAAGATGATCAGGAAATTTTGCAGCAGAATCAAGATCAGCAGGTTGAAGATGACCACATGGCTGAAAATGATGAAAGGGAGAAAGTCATTTCAGATCTGCTTACAGAAGAAAATAGTATGCTGGGAACTCAAGTTTCAATTTCAGAATGTGATCCAGTCCAGTCAGCCATATCAGATCCAGATTCAGATTGTAATGAACAAGCATACCTTGTACTGAATCCTGAAAAGGAGAACTTTGTTGTTGAATTCATATGGAATGCAGAAGACACAGTAATGGATCCAAATGTTCTCAGTCATACTGTCAGTCCATCATTAGAATACAACCTTCATGAAGAAGCAATCCAGTCAGTTCATGAAAAACAAAATGAGATCTTTGTGTAAGTAAGTGATAAACCTCCTTTCAATAACTCAGTAATAAATGATAGTTTGAATGCCCTTTCATATGAAGATAATTACTGTTTAAGCAGAAGAAAACAAAAAGCATTCTCTCCTTTGTCTGAAGATGAGATAGATCTACTTTTGAGAGGTCTTGTTACAGTAGATTTGCAGTGCACACATAGTCAGGAAAGTGTTGGTGAAACTTATTCCTCTTTTGAAAAAGATGACTGGCTTGTAATCAGTTTTGTAGATCAGCAAACAGATAATTTTTTCTTTCACAAAGATGATAAGGCTGTCATGTTTAATAATCTTGAAGATTTTTTTTTGTTTAAAAATGATCTAGATCATGAAGTTGAGGAATATATGCCAGAATTTCTCATGGTCAAGGAACCTACGGCTAACACTCAGATGGCAGATACCTCTTTATGCATTTCTATCCCTCAGAAATCGATTGTCCTTTCAGATCAGAATGAAGTGAATACTTGTATTTTTGGAGTTGCGTCTCCAGATAAGCCAATGCTTCAATATTTTCAAGACCCCTTCAGCATTCTTCTGCAAGCATTAGAAAGGATAAATATTTCTTGGTTCATTCTCATAAGCTTTGGTTTCAGTGGTTATTTTGAGTTACCTACAGGTTCATCATTCTGCCTGCTCAAGGAGAGTAAGAGCAGAAGTTTGGGGTGTAGCCATTTGCTGGATTGGTTACATTGGAAGGCACATTACACATGATTGTACATATCACATCAGTATGCAGGTGGTTGCCATCATGATTTTAAAACTTGATGGACGGCTGGCCTTTTCAAAAAGTTTTTGTTTTAATTCAGTCAGTTTTCAGTCATTTCAAGTCAGTTTCCAGTCAAATAAATTAAGTCATCAGTATTTTGTTGTTTCTTTGAAATAATGACTCCATTTCCCAATGGATGGAGGAACTGTCTACTCTCCCAAATATCTACAGATTCTTGGCACCTCCAAGAAGCCGCAGCTGCCATCCCCATTGGAGCCAATGTTAGACTCCGTCTTGTCAGTCCGCTGCAGTCAAATTCTCTAAAGTTCATTTATTGTCATTCGCAGTCACTGATGTTACTGTGGTCCAGAAATGAGTCATTTTAATTATTGAGCTCAGGGTTTAGTCTTCAAAAGTATTTCAATAACATGTGCAAGCCATAGGAAGGTTCAGTGAGTTATTATTTCAGGAGTTTCAATGATCAAAAGGATGATTCTTCTCCAAAACCCTGTTTTGGAGAAGAAATTGTCAAATTAGTTGTTTGCAATAAGTATATTTTTAAAGTCTTCCCTGATGAAAAATGTCAAATGCAGGCCCTGGTCACCTTGCCAGGACTCATCAGCTCCTATCCCTGCAAAAGCACAAACACAAAGAACATCATCAGCAATCAGAGACAAAGCGAAATCAAACAAAATGAAGTTTTGCATCCAAATGCCAGAAATGCCAAAATATACAATACGCTCAACAGTTTGGTGGAGTTTTATGGTTATAATCTTGAAAGTGAACCATGTGTGGCTTGTAGCTGTCCAGAAGTGCCTTATACAAGAATGAAGTTGGACAATCTAAAATCTGAGACCAAGTTCACTGACAATTGAATCATTGTCAAATGCACAGGAGGGAGATGCTTTCAAGTGAAAAGGTGCTGATAAACTATACACATGGACGGAATATAATTGTCTCTAGTGGAGCTTCCCGTGTAAATAAACTGAGAGGCGCTAATGATGTTGCCAATATGTTTACACTGTTTGGTCTATCGATGGAGCATAAACGTGGCAAAGAAAAAAATAGATGTAACTATTTCAGATGGTAACACAGTCATGGAAGAACTGAAGTCTAGAATGAAAATATGGATATACCACATTCATTGTAGTGCATTTCTGCATGCGCGCTATGTGTAGAGGAGGCGCGCTACTCATATAGAGCGCGCTACGCATATAACCTCCCCAGCCTATGTGAAATAACAAGTGCGCTACGCATATGGAGCACGCTACGCATATAGTCAACAGGGCATAGGCCTTTTAAAGAAGAAAAACATGGCTTTATTTCTAATAGAGTGATTCTATCACCTGACATTTCATTTCATTAGGGACATGTTTAAATGATACCGAGGTGAAGGATGCTTCAAAGAAATCTTTTCTCACCTCAGAAGCATGAATATACGTATACCCAATCTAATACCCACGCACGGTTGAAGAAATTGTGGTGACTGAAAGTTCAATTCACTACACAAATTTTTGAGGGGGACAATGAATTGATCCATCTATTACAAAATCTTCTCTTCAAAAAATTAAAAGAAGCAAATAATTTGCTACAGGTGATTAGAATTTAGAAGAAGGCCTGGTGTCACATATTGTCATATGGAGGGAGGAATACATGCCATTACAGTGCAGAAAGTGGCTTGAATTATGGGAAAAATGTATTTTCATAGGATTCTATTCCAAACTTATTGAAAATAGTTGCTTCTGTTTTCACACTTGCAGACTCATCAGACTTCTGCGTCTCCCTGAACTTGTGTGCATATGGACGGTTTTCTCCATTTGGTCAATGAACAAGCACCTGTAGAACGTTCAATCATAGTTATTACAGGTTCAGCTCTGGTGTCAGACAAGTTCAGTTTTTTGTGTCTAGAAAGTGTGGAAACTGACACTTTATTGTCCTTGATTCAAGACCGGAAATGTTCCAGCAAATATAATTAGTTTTTGTGAAGAATCAGAGCAACCATGAGTACTGCCAGATTTATTAAGTCTGTGACTGTGGGGATGGTGCTGTAGGAAAGACTTGCATGCTTATTTCCTACAAAAGCAACACATTCCCAATGATACTGGTGCATTATTTGGACAGGGTATCAACCTCCTCGTTGCTGGAGTGATTTTGACTGCAAACCAAAATTACACAATATAAGCCATATTTTCTACAGATGTCGTGGAATATTTTGATGCATTGTTTTAGTTGTACAAGCCATATTGTCACATCGGCAAGGAGCATCACTTATGTACGTGTTAGCGCCTGGAATTGTTCAGCAAATTAGTAGCCTGCAATCTAATTTCAAGTTGTTTCAATCTGATTTTGAGAACTCCAGCATGTGTAACATAATACGAAAGACGCAGCAACTTCTTTTTGCATCTTCAACAACTGCACAACCCATATTGACACCTTGACTTCTCATGAAAGAGCTGGCCAAGATAGAGAAGATGAACTTTCAAACTTTCAGCTCTTATTGAAGAAGTTACACGTGAGCATTGTGAAAAGGAAGGAGATAAAAAGTAAAGAGCTAGTTTTATTGAAAATTGGTTTTTATTTAAAATAGAAAATGAAAAATGGCAAGTCAAAATACGGCTAAAATAAAATGAAGAATACGTGCCACAACAGAGAACAAGATTCGATTGCCTATGTTTATCTCCAGTAATGGGATTGATACCTATAAATTCCACCTCTTCATCAGTTGTCAACAGATTCGAGTAGAAGAAGGAGCGCTCTTCTATCTTCAGAAGAGTTGATTTGTTTTTTAGTTTTATTTGTTAATAATGGTTAAACCATTCCTTATTTTGGGGTCGATTTGTTTTCCCCACCTGTAATGGTATTTATTGTATTGTAAATCATTATGTAGAGGGGGGGAAGAGTTCTGAAAGCTGGTGGAGGAGAAATACAGAGTTTTATTGTACAGTTGAATGACAGAGAAAATAATTAAATGGCGTAGCTCTGATTTGTAAGATTCTTGTGGTGTGATAGTTTAGCATATGTTTTTCTTTTGTTGCATATGTCTTTGTAATGTTTCATAGTTTCATTCATTATCATTCCTAGTTGAATGCTTTACAGTGTGGGAGGTAGAACCCAATTTATTTGCCCTGCCTCGAAAGAGCGTTTCAGTATTTGTGTAATTGTCTTCTGTCTGTAAAGGACTCATTGATTAATGCCCTTTTCAACTCTTTAAATAGTCTTTTCATCCCATATTATTTCAAAGTTAATTGTTAAACTTCACTCCTACCTCGCCTTATGGAATAATCTGCGCCCTTGATTAATTCTCTGCTCTTGCTGTCTTTGCCCCATGCAGCCCAGAAAACCCAATCATTTATTAGAAACCTCATTTCATATCTATTTACTAGCCTAAAATCAGTTCCCATCTTAAGTCATCTCGTACCCTATTGCTCATTTTATCGAGATTGACTGGAGAGAGCCCTCTCCTGTCCTCATAGGGCTAGCTTCGAGGTTGAGCTTGGTTTGATGTTGCCTTGAGTTTTGCCTTGCTCAGCCTGAGGCAGATTTGAGTGCAAACACATTGATGATTCAATTCTATTACATCTTTTTCAATGAACTCTAATTGGTATTGTTGCCAAGTGCTACATTGAGTTACCATGAGGCTCTTTTTATAATTTCAGTCAGTTAGCCACTTCTTTCTTAACTCATTTTCAGTTGCCTGTCAGATACAACAATGGCATGGAACTGTTAACTTCACTAAAACAATCCACGTCCACATATATTTGTGATCATATTCATGAATGGCGATGTAGAAGGCGTTTGGTGAAAGTTTTTATTCCGGATCAAATTTTAGCAGAATGTTTTGTTAAATCATTGTTACCTAAAATCACTGAAGATGTAGCTAAGGCAGGAGTTGTCACTGAAGAGCAAGTCATTGCTCAGGCTCAGTACCTTGACCTCGTCTATATGCAGTCAGGTACTTTACATGAAAAAATCCCTGATCTTCCAAAACATGGTTAAATAACAGCAGCTCCTTCAGGGTCTCATACCGCTGACGGTATGATTAGTTCAGTTAGTACTAAAAGTAAGAATAAATCTTCAAAGAATTTTTTTCCTATTATAACTTTACCTGATTCCCCAACAGGAGATTCTTCCGCTAAAATTCATGCTGATATCCATGTCGTAGAATCATCTACGGCCAAATCAAAATCTGGTGGTAAAAAGAAGGGGAAGAAGAAAACCAAACAAAACTCAAAAGAGAAAACGGATTGAAATGAATCTACTGACGAAAAACACGAACCTCGCTATCTTTGTTTCATTTGCGATGAGGATCATTTTACCAAAGGCTGCCCACATCGAGCAGAGGTTTCGAAAATCGTCAAAGGTTCTCAAACACCTGATGTCTTGAAGGATCCTTTTCCTAATCAAGATAGTAAGATGGTTGGTTCTTCCTCGAGTGCCTCAGAAGAACCCATTATGATGATGTCTCATGTTAGGATTGTGACGTGATCGCAAGATTATGGTAGTAAAAATCCTATCGATGGTAAAGAAGAAGAATCTTCTAATTCAAACACATAAGCTACAACTCCTCTTGGTTCTGATCCGCTACAGATCGAGAAACCCAACCCTGACTTAGTAATCAAACTGCCTGCTAAAGGTATTCTTCATAAATCACCTTTCAATCCACATGTGAGAGCTGCTTAGAATTATAACATTGTTGAAGACTTAGCTATTTCCCCTTCAACAATGTCGGCTTTCGAAGTGCCACAATCATGTCCAGCACATCGTAAATTACGATTGTCTACTATAGGAGCTGTTGATATTCAGGATTCAAACCTAATAATGTTCGATTTAGAGAATAGTACACCCCGCCTACCTCATCAAATGGATTTCTAGATTCCAGTGTTAGTCAAAAACAGACCTTGCTTTCAGACTGTGATTGATGAAGGAGCTTCTACGTGTATTATGTCAATCCAGTGTTGGAGATCGCTTGGTTCTCCCACACTCAATCAGTGTTTGACAATTCTAAAGGCTTTTGATGGTCGAGGTTTCCATCCTTTTAGTATTTTGCAGGATTTACCTATAAGGGTTGAAGGTAAAACCATAAATCTAGATGTGGAAGTGGTTGATGGCCCTCTAGATTACAACCTTCTCCTAGGTCGCAGTTGGTCTTATGCTATGATTGCTATTGTTTCATCGGTCTTTCGGCTTATCAAGTTTCCTCATAATGGAAAGATCGTTACCATAGATGAGATGATTTATTTCTCATCTGACCCAGCCTCTTCGGATAGTATTCAGCACGACAGTAAAACAACTATCCCTTACAAGGATGTCGGAGTAGGTTTGATTAAATATTCTGGTTTACTAGGAGCTTTTTCCTTCCCTCCTCCTAACGTATCGCCTTCTATTGCAACTATTCATATGATTTCATCGAACACTATTTCTTTTGATGATCCTTGGATCGTACCTTCCGATTCTAAGGTGGATTCATTTGATGGTGTGATGCCTTTGAGTCGCTTTGAAATTGCATATCAGGCTGTACAGTCATTTTCTGACCCTTGTTCAACCGAAATTGATCGAATGAATGTGGTCCATGGGGAATCACTTTCGATAACAACCTCAGCTTCCACAACATTTTCTGATCCTGTTCATACTGATGAGCAGATTCGTGAACTTTTGCCTGTTGATGATCTACCATGGGAAGATCTTCATCATCGATCTTCGTTTTTACCTGAGCTTAATCATTTTGAAAATGGTTTTTCATCTATTTTTAGTACTGACTATGTCAAAGAACCACAGTATCCATTGCAACATCTTGATTCTGAGTTAAATTTGGGAAATATCTCTCGAACGGTTCCTATTGAAATTTCAGTTAAACCCAGAATTATTGAAAACATTCATATAGGTGCTTCCTGTATGGACGATGAAATCCAAACTTATAAAGCCCTTTTTCAAGAATTATGCTTCGTGTTTGCCTGGTCATATGAAGAAATGCCAGGAATCGATCCATTGATTGTTGTCCATGAAATTAAAACTTACCCGGATGCTAAACCTGTCCGACAACGTTTGCATCAGATACATCTAAGACAAGTCGCTGCTATTAAAGCTGACATTGAGAAATTACTTCGTGTAGGTTTCGTTTATCCAATTTCTTTAATCGATTGGGTATCGAATATTGTTCCTGTTAACAAGAAGCAAGGAACGATAAGAATATGTATCGATTATAGGGATATTAATCGAGCTTGTCCTAAAGACAATTATCCAACCCCCTATATCAATTAAATTATTGATGATTGTGCTGGCAGCGAAATGTACTCCTTTATGGGTGGATTTTTCGGTTACAATCAGATCAACATACTCCCTACTGATCAACCTAAAACAGCTTTCATTTTTCCATGGGGAACATTTGCTTATTAGAAATTACCTTTTGGATTGAAGAATGCTAAAGAAACTTTTCAAAGGGCTATGTCTTACACATTTCATGACATCAAGCACATTGTGCAGCCTTATCTCGATGATTTACCTGCCCATTCATTGCGTAGAACTGATCATCTCACTCATTTATGAGCTATCTTTATGAGATGTAGGCATTATCGCATTAGGCTGAATCCACACAAATTTGTATTCTGTGTAGAAACGGGTCGTTTACTAGGATTTTTCATTTCAAAAGCTGGCATTCGTGTTGATCCCTCGAAGGTTGAAGCTATCATCAATCTACCTCCTCCTTCGACTCTTCGCCAAATCCAAAGTTTGCAAGGGAAAGCAAACTTTTTACGTTGTTTCATTCCTAACTACGCCAAGATAACGAAAGGTTTTACAAGGTTGTTGAAATAGAATACTCCATTCTTTTGGGATGAGATCACTAACAAATCTTTTGATGCACTTAAACGCACATTAACCCATGCGCCATTACTTCATCCTCCCAATTACAACTAGGATTACTTTTTGTATCTCGCCGCTTCTCATTCCACCATTGGCATGGTTTTAGTTCAGGAAGATGAATTCAACAATGAACATGTGATTTACTATCTTAGTCGAACTTTGGCATTGGTAGCTGTCCAGGTTGTCCAAAGATTTCGTCACTACATCTTATTACGCAAAACCACGGTAATTTCTGACTGTAACCCTATGATGTATATCTTGAACAAACAATTGCTAGGGGGCAAGTATTCCAAATGGATAGTTATCCTACAGGAATTTGACTTGGAATTTGAAAAATCCAAGGCAAGGAAATCCTTGGTTTTTGTGGAACTGATGTGTGATTTCCCGCGTACTGATACTGAAACTGTGGCAGAACAGGCCATTGCGGATGAATCCTTGTTTCTTATCGGTACTCTTGATCCTTGGTATAGAGATATTATTGTTTATCTCCAAACCCAATATTTTTAGCTTGAAATCTCACGATCTCAGCGACGGAAAATACGTTTCCAATCCCAACAATACAATATTATTGGTGATACACTCTATCACCGTGGGGCGGATTCTGTTTTCCGACGTTGTCTAACTCATGAAGAAGCTGAAAAGGTTCTAAATGACTGTCACTCTGGAGCATGTGGCGGTCATATGTCTGGGTATGCCACAACCCAAAAGATATTGCGCGCTGGGTATTTCTAGCCATCATTATTCAAAGATTGTATCTATGCAATCCGGAAATGCCACAATTGTCAAATTTTTTATTGTAAGATGTGCGCTCCACCCGCTCCTCTCCACCCTCTAATTGTTTTTGGTCCTTTTGGAAAGTGGGGTATTGACTATATTACATGTAACCCTCACTCGGCTGGCGGGCATGCGTATATTATCCTATCAGTAGATTATTTTAGTAAGTGGGTCGAGGTGATGCCTACATTTGCGACAGATGGCAAGACTGCTGCAACTTTCGTATTCAATCATATAATTGCTAGATTCAGTGTTCTTCAAGCTATTATTACTGATCATGGAAGTCACTTTCGAAACATCTTGATGACTGAACTAATAGATCAACTTGGCCTGCATCATGATAGTTCTACTCCGTATCACCCGCAGGCTAATGGTCTAGTTGAAGCTATCAATAAAGTTTTAGTTACTATGATCCAACGAATCATTGGTATTTAAAAGTCGAATTGGCATAACATGTTATTTTCAGCACTTTGGGAATATCGGACCTCAATGAAAGCATCAATTGGTTTCACTCCTTTTCAACTAGTCTACGGTTTGGAAGTAGTGTTACCTATTGAATGCAAAATTCCATCATTACAATTAGCCATAGAGTTACTCCCAGCCACTTCCGAAGAGAAGAAACTTTTTTTGTACTTAGCTCATCTAGATGAGAATCGACGCACTGTTGCAATAGCAAATGAGACTCATGCGAAACGAATAAAAGCTCAATATGACCGAAATGTTACACCTCGTAATTTTTCAGAAGGAGACCTAGTTTTACAATATGATCAAGCAAACGATAAGCTAGGGGCTGGAAAATTTGTACCTATGTGGCATGGTCCTTATATTGTTAAGCGAAAGCTCGCAAAATGGGCCTATGAATTGGTAGATTTTGATGGTGTCTCTTTGGGTAAACCCAGAAATGGGCTTTATCTAAAGAGATATTATGCTTAAATTTCGGTGTGGAGATGTTTTGTTAGATTAGTTTTGGTGTGTTTTAGATTAGAAAAGTGTGCCTAGTTTAGAGAGTGCTTTTATCACTATTCCTGCTTATCTTGATTTTACTCTTGATATTGCATATGTTGACGTCCCTTCAAACATACATTGGTTTTGCTGATGGTGCTTGTCGTAGTACACGGAACATTTTTTCCGTAGCATGGGTTATCTATTCACCCTCTGATGAGTTAGTATCTATGCATGGGGTAAGTCTCGGTCAAACAACGAATAACATTGCAGAGTATAGTGGAGTGATTGAGTTATTATCTAAATCCATCTCATTTGGGATTTAGAGTTTGATTGTTAGGTTAGATTTTGAACTTGTTGTATTACAGCTTAACAGGGTTTATGCCATTAGAAATCTAGTGTTATTAAGATTATTTTTGAGAGTTTGTCTCTTGGAAAGTGAATTTGATTACATTGAATATCAGCATATTCCAAGACATTTAAATACATTAGCAGATGCAGTTACTTCTCGTATGATAAATAGACATTTGAAATAATCAAAACAGTAAATTTAAAAACATTCAATAACATGTTACACAAGATAGTCGGTAATAATGATATATCATAGAATAGAACAAGTGTGTCAAAATATACATAATCTTCGATCATAGGTTGAAAAACACCTTATGATCGGCAAAAATGATAGTACAAAAAGACAAGAATGTCGTGTGAGTTTACAAAAGTGTTCAGCCTATCCCTGGTGATGATCACGATAAGAAATCATTGCTCGGGCCACCCTACAAAGTAACCTCCTAAAAGGTCCTGGGACCCCAATCACATATCGTTGTAACCTAAGTGGAATATCATCTATGCCAATCTTTGGAATATCTGCTGTTAAACGCTCTAGATGATTCTCCAAATCGGTCAGGATCTCTATATATTGGTCATGTGGGGCTGGTACTCCTGCAACTGGGTGTCTCCTCTCGTAAGGTTAGAGAGTGGCTAGTCATCATGGAGCCACATCTGCATTTTAAACTTTTAATTGTCAGTTTGGACGATTTAAAAAATAAAAATAAAAATAGTTAAAACTTAGAAAGTGTTGAAAATGATTTTATCTGAATCATCCCATTGCTCTCCTGGTGGAAGAATCGTGTATGGGTCACTGCGATAATCCATCTCGGCATATGGAAAATCCTGAATCACAAAAAGTTGGTTGCTCAACCAACAAAAAGACTCAAGCGGAAGTTGAACAACCTCTGAACCCTCCTCAAGCTGACGGGCCACCAAACCAACCCAACATATTATCCTAGGCTCTCGAGGAAGACTAGAATCAACAGAAAGTTGTTGTGGGACTAGCATAGGGACCCTCTCTAAAGAAAAGCTGACAACGATGAAACCGTATCCAAATTTTTTCAATTGTCCATTATTTGCTCTGGTTAGTTGGCCTTTTACATTTGCCAACACAGCCTCACACCAGTTGAATATGGTGCCTCGATAACAGTCTACAACCATCTGCATCTGGGATCCAGTAGCCACATGCAATGCTGCACTCCAGCATAACGTGGTAACAGTGAATGCAATAACCTTAAGTTCAGGACGGTCGATAGTTTTAATATCGATCCGTTTGTCCTTTTTTTTATCATTGCAAAACTCCAATAGAAGACTAGCGACAGACTGGCCAGCTGACCTAGTCCCGAAAAGAGATAATCCTTCGCCTCTCTTGGGCAAACCAGTCAAAAAATATATTTCCTCTAGCTCGATTTCGAGCTGGTGGCCACCAATCATGAAACATTGGTCCTGTATGTTCCACCTGTCTACCAGCCATTGTAAGAAGTCTACTTGGGCCCTCATGCTTGGTATGGCCTAGAACTTAAACAGTCTGCATGCTTGTAATGCCTGCAATGTGGGAGAATAATTTATTGCGGAAAGATCCACATCCTCATGCTCACGTTATCGCCAAATAAGCATTTTGAGTGTCCTATAATCCAAAAAAGACATATTAGAACAATTGAGTTCAAAACATTTTTGGGCGAGATTGGAGAAATTTATGTTTTTCAAATCCATTTTGCAGGGTCCGCACCCGTTGCTTACAAACAGTGCATAGGTCTGCACACATGGTAAGCAACAGGTGTGGACCCACGACTTTTTTCGTTGTAGAAAAAAGTCGAGGTCCGCATGGGCCGCATGTTGTGCCTGCGGACCCCCGCAAGCGATTTTCTAAACTTAATTCTCCTTCAAAAATCAAAATTAAGCCTAAAACTGAATGTAAACGGTTGAAATGCAAGATAAAGATGAAGTGGATTACTTGGAGCTGACAGTTTTCGATTCCAATGGACCGTTTTTCCAGAATCTTCACAGGAACTTTCTTACCCAAAAGCTCTCACTTCTCACACTAAAATCAAATGGTAAAAATGAACTTAGAAAAGCCCTTTTTATAATATTTTTTGAATAAATGAATTTCTAATTTATTTATTTTTTGACTTTAAAATGTAACTTTTTAAATACATTTTTATTTATATTAAACAGGTACGAGTAATGTTTTGAGTTTTTGTGCAGAATATTGGATTTTTCGGGAAAATTGATCGTTTTTCAATAAAGAGTATACTTTTGTCACTTTTTCAGACACTTTAAAAAATTTACGAAAAAGCGAAACATTGGAGTCCTCTTTAAGCTCTTTTCTGACTCGTAAAATATGAAAAGATTGCCGAGTTTTTTCCTTTTTTAACTTGTTAAGAGGAATTAAAAGGGTGGTCCACTTACAACTCTTTGCTAACCATATAAACATGAAAATATCACCAGATTTTTGTTGTTTCAAGTTCGATACTGGTTATGAAATGACGTGTCGTCGATCACTTTTTTACTTTTTCGGATCGGAGTCACTAATTATAAAAAGTACTCGATTGTAATGGTCAAGCGGTTCTCTCAAGTATTATTTTATACTTTTTCGGGCTTGAGGGACACAAATTTACGAAAAAGGACACCCATGGAGTTTTCTTAAGTTTTTCTTATGACTCCCTAAAATTGAAAAACACTGAGTTTTTCCTATGTTGGATTCGTTAAATTTCAGAGTAAAGGACTTGTTCAATTTTAAATAGGAACGAACCACTCCTTCTTAGGGTTCGAATTTTAAACTAAGTTGGAATCATTCGAAGGATAAGCTTATAAACAAGCAAATGTTATCCTCCTCAAGCTTGTAAAAAATAAAGATGTATTTACCAGAAATGGTGGGGGAAAAGAGAGAAAAATGAACTTGTTTGTTACACTTTGTCTTTTAGAAAAGCCATTAACCGCTCTTGAACACGACACTTTTTGTTCACCTGGGTTGGGAAATCCTTTGCCTAACAGTTAATCAAACAATATTGAAAGTCTTCAACCAGTTTTTGGGTATTAGCTTTGGGTCAATTGTCACCAAACCATTTGCAGTGTCGTTATGTGTTCAAGAGGTTAGTTCAAATAAACCATTCATTTGCAAAATATCTGTCATCCATTTTGACCATCCCTGAGTAAGTCCTTGCCAATATATTTCTTCAAAAATTGACCTATGATTTCGTGTTGTGGGCTTGCCTATTACAAATTGCTTTCTATCGACATCAGCTCATTATCTAGAAAGATGATCTGGAAATCGTCAGTACCTTGAAATCTGCATGCCCTAATGGCAGGTTTCTCGCCTTCAACGATAGGTTGCATCATTGACTTTCGATCAAAGGATTCTATGACATGTTTGACATTAGCTCATTTATTCACATTTCATGGATTGTACTGAGTACTTTGAGAGCCATTGACATTACTCGTGGTTTCTTTCACACTTGTTAATAGTTCACATCATTGACTAGTAATCAAGTGGTTTCTACCATGTTCGACTTTGACACATTCATTCACATGGATAGAATTGTACTAGTTCGGGAAGCAGAAATGAAGACCCTGGATCTAGTTTCTAACATCCAGGCTGTGAGGAATTTTGTTATTCATTATACAGTGGACTATTCATAAACAGATGGTTGTGCCCATATTGTGTCTACACATGTCTATACTCTAGATATATTGCGAAATCATTCATGTATCAGAACATTTTAGTCAGTTTTGATCTGAGTATGGGAATGCCTACCTCAACGATGATATGTTCACATATATATATTTTGCATTGAATGTTTTTACAGGTTCTGACTGGGGTGTCCATAGGATGATCCTTGAAATGATAAATTACTACACTCTCCATAGATGACAAACTCTATCTTCATCTATTACAGACTTCACACTTTAGGGGGCAATCTATTGCACTAAAAATTGTCACCTTGACATTTTGCAATCTGGGTGAGTCCATTACCACTCATACTTTCCTCCTTTACAATTCTTAAGCCTCGGTTCCTCATATCAAGCCTTGAAAATAAGAGAAATCCCTCAAAAGTCTCTAAAACTCTGGTTTCGCACTTTCTATTTGCATTACCTGTGGTCCCACACCTAATGGTCATCTCTCCTGTGGACCGCTCTGTCTCTATGTTATAGGTGCGGACCCCTGTAAAATTTAAAAAGGCACGAGTATATTCTAAAAAAATCACTTTCAGTCATTTCTAGAAGCTCTTGGAAGGAAACTTGAGGTGGCAAGTTCGCTCTCTTAAGGTTCATGCATCCCTTACCTTAAGGAGCTAACCCTTGATTTGAGGAGCTTATCCCTTTGAAGAAGGATTCTATCCCTTCATAGGTGGACCTGTAACCTCCTCTTCTACACTATAAAATGAAGCATTGGGTTGGTTACTTGAGAGGATAGAAGCTAAATATTTTGAGGTGAAATGCTATTGGAACTTAGTCTTCTTTAGTTGAGTTTTTATGAGGAGAGATTACATACCTCTAAGATCTCATTTGGAGGAGTGCAAGGCTTGTCAAAGTAAAGGAAATTCTTGTTTCAGACCCCAGGAAGAGCTTGTTCAACATCAAGGCTTAAAAGGTTGCAAGGTTCTTCTATTTCAAAGTTAATACAAATAAGTTTGTTTTTCTCAATAAGTTGTTGATTTATGGTTTATTTTATGGATTCCTTGATCACCATAATAGATATGATTTATGATATTTTCTATGTAGGTGCTATTTGGTGTTTGCTTTTTTGTGATTGCGAGTTCTCAAAGGTAACTCTTTCGAACGATTGAAGGATGTCTACTATGAACAAGCGTTGGATCTAAGGTAGGGTCTTAACACCTCTATAGTATTTGTTTATAAATCACATATGTCTAGAGAAAGATAGATTTGTTTGTCTATTTGTTGCTAGACTATATTCTGATACTAGGGAGATCGGTCTTTTCTACAAGATCGATTTATCCTACCAATAGTTCCCTGGAGGCTGTGGGTTGAGATAGTAGTCCTTGGAGTCATGGAAAACTTTGGAAGATACCAATTTGGTTTGGTGTTAGTGATTTCTGGACTGGTAGGTGAAATCACTGTGACTGAGGGTTGTGGTGTTGTGGCATCTAAAAGACCTAGTTAGTTCTATCTTGTTTTAACTCGTATGACCCCACATTAATGCTTGGAATATGGCACGAGGATGATTGGCTAAAAGAGAGATTTGGTTCAACTCAATCTATGGTCGGGTGGTAAATGGAAGCCCCCGACTTGGTTGGATTTTTCATATGTTAGTATGAGTTATTTTCCTATTGTGATCAATAAGAACATGTATTGGTTATTATGTTGATCTTATGGCTAATTTTGCATCGATTCTAGGTTGGTTATATGAATAATTATAAGATGTTCACTTACTATGGATCATTTTTCTTGATTGATAAGTTATTGAATGATTGATGAATGTTTGGGTTAACAAGTGTTGTTGCAGCTAGATTGAGAGGGCATTGAGCCTTCTTGATGATTCTTTAATGAAGTTAAGAAGATCATGATCAAATATGCATTCATGACCTATAAATATTATTTTCATTATATGCTTAATGGAATGTTTATCATGTGACTCACATGTTTTGAGCAAGATCTATCCCTAGTTTTGATTTTTTAGACTTTTTATAATATTAGAATTTATTCTATAAGGTTTTTGGTTGTTCTAGAATTGGCTTGTAGGCTAGTCCTGAAAATGTGGCATAGATATCGCAACCCCACCCTCTGAACTGGAGAATTTTGGCCATAATTGCATGAAAGAAGGCTTATGAGTGTAGTTGGAGCCTTCCAACTGCATGTATAGTGTGTCATTCCTATGGTTGGGGTGTAAAGCCTGAGAAAAATAAGTTTTGTCTCAAGGATTGATCACTAAAGGTGGTTGTCAAACATTTGGGTGATATAGGGTCCCAGAGAGATGGAATTATGTTTCAAGTTAGTAGGCCCCACTTCCATAACGGGAACATAGAGGTCAGGTCATATCATAGTAACACTCAGCTCATGGTTACCCTATAGTTCTTGTAAAAGTAGGTAATTGTGGGAGTAGGTATTACATAGTGGTATTAGAGTGAAGTTGTAGCACCAGAGCTTCAGGTAAATGTCATTGTTATGCATGCATGTTATTTTTCTATGTGTTTATTGTGCATGCATGTTGGTTATTTATTGTTATGGATATCATACCCTTATCCATGTATGAGTTGGTATGATTGTGATATTGTATCGTGTTAATCTAGATTGATTTGTGAAAATGTGATAGCCTCCCCTGAGATACACTAAGGTATGATTTTTATTATGTGTTCTATTTTGTTTATCTAACATGGTATGCTGGAAGTAAATAGAATATTAGAGATGAAGAGAATAATGGTTGATTACAGTTAACATGACTCCTTGTACAAGCCTAATGTGAATTCACTGGAATGTGAAAGGTCAATTGAGTAGGAAGGAGAAGAGTACTCTCCTGATCTAGCAGACGCACTAAGGGTTCTAAGGGAAGATATTATAAGTTGCAAGGAATATATTAATAGGTTGAGTGAGGCATAGGAAATACTTGCAAAGTCTCAAGAAAATCAAGCAAAAGTCAATACAATGATTCTTCAAAGATTTGTAGATTTGCAGGAGAACAAACAGTTTGGGATCGACCATGGAGATAGACAGGAGGAGAAGACTAATGGAGCATACGGTAGTAGGTCTCAGAGAAGACAGGTGATGGAAAAATATGATATAGTTAGAGGTGGAAGATCCTTAGATACACCTAAGAGGACGGGTAGCACTCATGTATTTTATTCTAGCTCTGGTTCTAAGAGACATCATCACCATCACCTACAACATCCTTATAGGAGGACTGAAAAGTAGAATTTTACAAAAGAGTTCAAGAAATCCAAGCCCCCTAATTTTGATGGAGAGATGAGGAAATAATAAGATACAAAAGCATGGTTGCTTGGAATGAAGAACCTGTTCATATTACATGATTATTTATAGTATCTGAAAGCCTATATAGCTACCTTTAGTCTCAAAGGAAAATCAGACATCTAGTGGGAAGATGTAAAGTGTGTCAGGGACATTAGAGAAGAGGAGCTGATTTGGGACAAGTTTGGAAAACTCTTCAAGGAGAATTACCTGTCAGAATATACTATGATCAAAAGGACAAGGAGTTCTATGGGCTAAAGATATGTTCCATGATAGGTGATGAGCACACAAGAAGATTCCTAGAGTTGTTGAGGTATGTCCCTTATTTTAAGGATGAGAAATAAAAGATTCAAAGGTTCATTGGTGGGTTTCCAGTAGAATTAAAAGATCGGGTTGAGTTTGATTAGCCTCGATCATTGGAGGAATCCATCAGAAAGCTAAAGCATTATTATGAGAAATAAACGTGCAAGCCTGATTTCAAGCCTGACTGGAAAGGGAATGAAAATACTAAAGGAAAATGGCCTAAGAAGTGAGAAAGACCCCAAGATGTAGGTGATAGGAAAAATGTATAACCTTACAAGAAGTTCAATGTAGTTAAGAGAGAAAATGGGTCTAATTCTGAGGAGAAAAATAAGGGTGATGGTAGGAAGCCTTTGAGGTGTTGGACTTGTGGTGGAGAGCATTGTAGGAGGGATTTTCCATCATACCAAGGTGGAAGTCCCTATATTTACAGTGCTTAGAAGGTACATATAATTGGATATGTTGGTCAAAGTATTCCTTAGATCTATGCAACAATGGATAGCAAGAAGGAAGATCATCAAACTTCCAGTATCAAGATTTAAGGTAAGCTTTGTGATCAAGTTTTGTTTATTTTGATTGACCTTAGATCGAATGAAAACTATATCAGTCCTCACCTGGTCTTGAATAAATAGTTGGATACAAAATATTGGTTGGTGGAGTTGGATATAGGGACCAAGAGAAGTGTTCATCATTGGGTGAAATCTTGTGCACTTGAGCGTAATGGTATGCCTACATCACGACATCTAAATGTGCTTTCTTTGGGTTCATATAGTATGCTTTTGGGAATGGATTAGTTGTTCATTCACGGGACTAAAGTGGATCGCTATGACAAGGCTATTGAGTGCTTGGATGACGATGGAGAAAAGTGAGTCTTAGAGGGAAATAAGAATCCTACATTAGTGAGAATGGTTACAAATATGCAAGAAAAGTGCAACTGCAAGAAAGGATGTTTATTGTTTGTAGTGCACGTTTCTAGTGGTAAAGGGAACGATGTTGAGGATGATAAAATATTGAAGAGGTATCTTGTTTTGAAGAAGTTTTAAGATGTGTTTCTTGCAGATATTCCACTAGTACCACCTCAGAGGGAAGTGGATTTCTCTATTGAATTGATTCTAGGAACAACACTAACATCTAAGGCACCTTAAAGGATGAGCACTCTAGAATTGGTTGAACTCAGGTTGCAGCTTAAGGAAATGCTTGATATACATAAGGCCAAGTGTATCTCCTTGGGGTGCACCAGTGTTGTTTTTAAGTAAGAAGGATTGCACTCTCATATTGTGCATTGATTACTGACAATTGAACAAGGTAACTATCAAGAATATGTATCCATTGACATAGACTAATGACTTGTTTGATTAGTTTAAGGGAGCAGAAATATTTTCAAATATTGATGTGAGATCAAGATATCATCGGGTGTGCATCAAAGAAGAATACATCTACAAGACTACATTTCACATGAGGTATGGATACTATGAGTTTGTGGTGGTTCCTTTTGGTCTTACCAATCCTCTAGCCACCTTCATGTGTTTGATGAACAATGTGCTACATCCTTACCTAGACAAGTTTGTGATAGTGTTTCTTGATGATATATTGTTGTATTCCAAGATTGAAGAGGAGCATGTATAACACCTAACATTAGTATTAAGGTTGTTGAGATAATATCAGTTGTATGCCAAGCTCAGCAAGTGGATTTTATTTAGTCTTAGATTCATTACTCGGGACATGTTGTTTCCAAGGAAGGGATAGCGGTGGACACAAAAAAAATAAATCGATCATGGAGGGGCCAACTCCTAGGAATGTGGATGAGGTTAGATCATTCATGAGACTAGTAGGTTATTATAGGAGGTTCATTAGGAACTTCTCAAAGATTAGATATCTTATTACATATTTGCAGAGAAAAGGAAATAAGTTTGAATTGATTGAGGAGTGTGTAACTAGTTTTGAGCAGATGAAGCATTTTCTTACAATTTATCTAGTTATGAATATTACAGATCCTAATATGGAGTTTGTGGTTTGCGCAAATGCATGTAAGGGAGGACTTGGTGGATTCCTGATGTAGGAAGGACAGGTGGTATGATATGAGCCAAGGAATTTGAGTGAGCATGAAAAGAAATATGTGACTCGTGATATTGAGATGGAAACAATCATTCATGCCTATTAAAGATGTAACAACCCCGGGTTAAAGTTTCATGTAATAAATATTAAAGGAAAAAAAAAATAAGACTAAGGTCATGGGACATGTATTCTAAGTTGAATGTTGGGAAAACAATATAGTGGGCATAACTTGTGGTTTAGTAATGGCTATGGAAATTGGCAAAGGAATTGACAAAGGAAAAGCAGAAATAATTCGCATTTAATTATGAGAAACAAAGGAAAATAGGAGAAAAGGAAGGTGAAGAGACACAAACATGCATGCAAGGGAAATTAGAGGGAAAATGTAGGGCAATGAAGAAAAAGGAGACATCAATGATCAAAGGCATCAGAGATACAGTTCATATCCTTTTGGTCAGTTCAATTTTTTCTCTTTTACACTCTTGCACACTTAAAGAATTCTTGGAGCACTCTAGGATTCACTTGGATTTGGAGAAAGACAATAAAACAAACAAAGGAAATAAAGGGAGTGCAAGGAAAAATTTAGATCAATAGGCTCAACATGAATATTTTTCAGGTAATAGGTTGAATGTGTGACTTCATTACTGGGATGTGAATGCATGTTACATGCATTTGATTATTTGGCTCATTTGTTGTCATTAGCATGGGTTTTTCCTAGATTGAGAGTGGTTTCAACCTTACCTTACCATTTCTTGGATAGCCATGGTGTTATGGGATTCATTCTTGGTTAGGCTTTGGATTGTTGGAAGGTTTTGGATCTGATTGAGGCGGTCTTACGACAATACTGGGGGTGGATATGATCTTCTCCTACAAACCCTCGATAGGTGGGTGGAGACAGGCACTCGGTATGATGAAGGAATTGTGAAGCATCTAAGATTATTATGTTGTTGTGATCCGAGGACCAATTTAGGTGAGATAATTGTAGCTTTAGGGTGGAGGTGGTTTAACCTCTTGGTTTATCCCATGAGATCCCACATTCATGTTTGGAATATGGCATGAGGGTCATTGACTGAAGGAGAGATTTGGTTCAACCCAATATATGGTTGGTTGGTATGTGGAAGTCCTTAACTTGGTTGGAATTTGTATATGTTATTATGAATTATTTTCTCTATTGTGATTAATGAGCACATGTGCTTGTTATGATGTGATCTTATGGCTGATTTCTCATGCTTTCTACTCTAATTATATGCTAGTTATATGCATGGTTATATGATGTTCTCTATGTAGGTTTTAACCCTGTAGAGAAATTACCTGCATACAAATTCTAAATCACAGAAAAATAAACAATGCGAGAGCATAACACATAAAAATACATATGCACAGTGATTTTCCCCTGGATCCGAAAACCGAGACTACCTGCTTGATTTTTCATTATATTCCTTTCAATGTTACAATACATATTTATACATGCCGAAGCATCCAATACCATGGACCGAAAACCATCGCG
>APFE031676257.1:7723-23251 GCA_000404065.3 Pinus taeda | reverse complement strand
CAGGTAAAAAGGTAAACTACTCCTTTTTAAAGCCTTTTGGTTGTGAGGCCTTTGTCCATATTAATAAAGAAAATATAAAAAAGCTTGAGGCAAAATCAAAGAAATGTACCTTTATTGGATATGGTGTTAATGATTTTGGTTATCTCTTATATGATTATGAAAATCAAAAAATCATTAGGAGAAGAGATGTAATATTCAATGAAAAGATCTTGTATAAGAATCACTTGCAGGAAAAGAAACAGGAAAAAGAAAACAAGGAATACATAGTTCTTGATGAGATCACTGAAAAAGTAGAGGTGCCTGAAAATAATAATAATCAACAACCACAACAACAACAACCACCCAACAGCAATAGGCACCCCAAACACTTGAAAGTGGTACTAGAAGATATACCAGGATAAGTATACCCCCTGAACGATACTCTCCTTCATTATATTATTTATTGTTGACTGATTCTGGTGAACCCGAATGTTATGAAGAACCAATGCAGGTTGAAACCAGGAAGAAGTGGGAGCTAGCCATGGAAGAAGAGACGGACTCCTTAATGCATAACCAGACTTGGGACTTATTCGGGTTTCCTGCGAGTAAAACTACATTGCAGAATAAATGGGTTTAAAGGCTAAAGGAAGAAGATGGAGGAAAACAGAGGTACAAAGCTATACTTGTGGTGAAGGGGTTCGCACAGAAGAAAGGTATTGATTTTGATGAAATATTTTCTCCTGTTGTTAAAATGACTTCAACCAGAACTATTTTAAGTCTAGTAGCAGTTGAAGATTTGCATCTGGAGCAGTTAGATGTAAAGACAACCTTTCTCCATGGGGATTTGGAGGAAGAGATATATATGCAGGAGCCACAATGATATGAGGTGAAAGGGAAGGAGAAACTAGTGTTCAAGTTGAAGAAGAGCTTGTATGGCTTAAAACAGGGTCCAAGGCAATGGTATCTAAAATTTTACAAGTTTATGTCTGAACAAGGTTATACTAGATGTCACTCTGATCATTATGTTTATCTGAAAAAGAAAAATGATGGCATCTACATTATATTGTTATTGTATGTGGATGACATGCTTGTTGCAGGGTCTAACATATAGGAAATAAATATGCTCAAAAGAAAACTGGCAAATTCATTTGCAATAAAGGATTTGGGAGCTGCAAAACAAATGCTTGGTATGAGAATAACTAGAGACAGGAAAAATCAAAAATTAACATTGTCTCAGAATGAGTACATACAGATGGTTTTGAAAAGATTTAATATGTACAATGAAAAACCAGTTAGTACACCTTTTGCTAGCCATTTCAAACTTAGTAAGGAAATGTGCCCAAAGACCCAAGAAGACATGGATTATATGTCTAAAGTTCCATATGCATCAGCAGTTGGAAGCTTAATGTATGCAATTGTCTGCACAAGGCCTAATATAGCACATGCAGTGGGAGTTGTAAGCAGGTACATGAACAATCCAAGAAAGGAACATTAGATGGCAGTGAAATGGATTCTCAGATATTTAAAAGGTACCACAAATCAAGCATTTCTCTACAGGGATATGTTGATGCAGATATGGCAGGTGACAGAGATAATAGGAGGAGCACCACAAGATATGTATTTACTGTAGGTGGAACAGCTATCAGTTGGGTTTCAAAAATCCAAAGTGTTGTTGCACTTTCAGTAACAGAAGTAGAGTATGTTGCTGCTATAGAGGCTAGTAAAGAAATGATTTGGTTACAAAGGTTTATGGGTGAATTGGGTAAGAAGCATTATATGGGCACGTTATACAGTGATAGCCAAAGTGCCATTCATCTTGTAAAGAACTCAACATTTCATTCCAAGACTAAACACATACATCTCAAGTACCATTTCATACGATCAGTGTTGAAATATGGAGAGTTGTAGTTGCAAAAGATACACACTAGCCAGAATCCTGCAGATATGCTAACAAAAGTTGTAACCAGGGAGAAACTGAGAATATGCTCAGTTTCAATTGGTCTTCAAGGATGACGATGAAGATGAGAAACGGCCAGGTCCAAAGAGGAGTCATTGTCCAGCAAATGAAGCAGCAGTGGAGTTGCTACAATCATTCTCCAAGTGGGAGATTGTTGGGTGTGGAGCATGATTTTTTAGAGGTCTTTATTTCAGCCAGATGTATACCCCAGGAAGTTTGTACACCCCTCCACACGGGGGGGCTTGTTCCCCCCCGCGGGGATCCGAGGGGGCTAATTCCCCCCGGCTGGGGGGTCTGGGGGCCAGCGGTCCCCCAGCGGGGGTTTCAACGACAATGTCTCTAAAACTAAAAACAGATGTAAAATTGCCTTGTAGAAGTATAGTAATTTCTAGTCAATTTGGGTCGTTCATTAGGGGGATGATTTGATGGTAGAACTTATGTTTAGTTTAGGGTTTTTTTCCCTAGAAGGTGTTGAGCGATAAAAAGGGTCTTTTTAACTCCTAATTACCTTCACATTAATTGTCAACCTAGGGATAAATTTTTATTTCAAGAGTGTACTCAGTCTGAGGCGGCTATTTACTCAAGAGTACTGTTATGAAAGATGTAGTACAGTGCTCAAAATACAAAAGTAAATGAATGCTTGAAAAGAAATCAAACTACAACAACATAAACTCAAATACTCTGAAATCCAACTATTTACTCAGCAAACATCAATCGAGGATACAGTAGCAATAACTCATTCCTCTAGAGATTGATACAATTGAAATCAACTAGAGCAAGACAATCAATACGAGAATGAGGAAGCAGTAACCAATGTTCTCTACAGTTGACAACCCTACTTAAAACAATCAAAAGGAAATAGAAATTGAACTAAAGTTGTTGTTGAAAGTAAACTAGGAAAACTCTTTAAAAGCAAACTCTTTGCAATTAATCAACCAAACCGAACAACAAAGTAAATGGACAACAAACTTATAATTAAAGGAATTAAACAACAAATCATATTTAATAATTCTGAACAACAAACTCTAATTAATGGAAATGAACAACAACAAAGCTAAATTAACAACAATCTGTAATGAACAACCAACCCTTAGTCTAAGGAAATAAATGTAGCAATTGTATCCTATAGAAATCAAATGGAAATCCTCTATCTTTAAGGATGAATTAAACAACACACAGAAATAGAACAACATTAACTAATGATGAATATGAAACAACGCTGGAAAGTCAAACGTAAATATACAGTAACTTAACACACGGCACACCTCAATAACAATCTGATATTGGTAATCCACTTGTCAGTCTTAATTATAAATAATACGGCTGTCTTTTAGAATGGAGCAACAACGTTCATAGATTCAACAATCATAAGGAAATATAATTTCTAAGATGAATTCAGTAATACCAATGGTCAAATGTTACAACACAGACATTCCATAATTGAATAGCAATGGTATCCTATAAAAACCATTTATATCAGCACTTAAAGAAACAACAATGCGTTGCAAAGTCAATATGATATTTCTGTCTCAAAAAACGGTATCACTTAACAGATCAAACGTAACAGAGCTGTGATGTAAAATAATAAAACATATCAGATTACCGAATCACGCTGATGAGAAAACCACGCATAAAGCAAAGATATAATATATAGCAGCAGCAGCGTACTCCACCAGAGGCTGGGCCCTTAGCCGCCAACGGATGCTGTTGGGTTACTTCAGATGAACAGAATGAACAACAACTCCTAAATCATGTATTAATCATCGAATTGTAAAATCAGTACAACAGCTGAAGCTCTGAGAATTACAACATGCAACAATCTCCTTTTCCTCCTATTCTATCATGAATCCTTACTTCTAAGTCTCTAATTCAAATCATAATTCTGAATCTTTAAGTCTCCATCTCTAAATTCATCATCCCTCTCCAAATTAATCATCCCCTTTTCTGATCTTTGTTCTCATTTAAATAGAGAGAGATCAGAGAGAAGTTACAACAAAGATAATTAAAACATGATTTTTATTACAAAATTGGATTGATTCTAACCAATTGATCAACAAGAAAATATATTCCCATTCAACTTTTAACAAGAGCAAGGAAAATTTTGTCTTTGCAACTGAGATTTGGAGGACGGCCGCAACAACAAATATGAGAAACATGTGCTCAAAGAACCCTGTGGTTCTCTCAGTACAAGCCAAATTTGGGCAAACCGCTCTTTAACAAAGTTAATTGGGTTCGTTCTGAACAAAACCCATGTTCCATATTTTCCAGATTTGTCTGCATTTGCCCAGAATCTCAACCACAAAACTGTCACTTCTTATTCCAGCGAATTTCTGAGTTGGAATATTTAATGATCAAATCTTCAATCTGGAAATTGTATTGGAGGCTAAAAATGGTGAATAATGTTACAATCAATTTATTAAAACTATAATTGATAAAATCATGCATAATCATAAATTTATTAGAAATAAAGGAAGATAAATAATATTCATCCATAAGAGCATAAATCATTTATAAAAAGGATTTAAATGATAAATTATAACAAATGATATAATAGAGAAGAGTAAAAATAGATGAAATAAGTGTTACAAAGTGGTCGTATTCATGGCCTAACAGAAAGCAACCCCTCTCTTTGTATGAGGGAATTGTATTGAGGCTATGTAATATATGTGTATTCTCCGAGCAAGAAATAAAGAGGTGAGACTGTGAGAGAAAACAAGGGATATTACAGTAGATCTGTTGTAGGTTGTGTCTCTTCATTTTGCTGGATAATAGAAAGGAAAGACTGGTTGTTCACGGTGGATGTAACCTAAACTGGGTGAACCACGTATATCTGTGTCTCTCTGGTTTTATGCGTTTTCTGTGTTTATATTTCTGCAATATTCTATGTGTTCCATTGCTCTGTAATATATAATTTTCTAACATAATGTAATAATGGGATGCGCCATAGTTAATAAATAAAGTAGTTAACCCGCATCATGTAAGGGACCACAAGTAGTTAGCAATAATGTGATAAGCCCATGGTATTATATGGATAGTATTGAGAGAACCATGGTATTGTATGTATGAATCTTATAGAGAGGCTAGAGACTCCCCATTGAGAGATGTCAAGGAATATTGCATGAACAAGCATATGGCTTGTGGAGTGTTCTCCTTCCTTAAGGAGTAATTGTATGGTGTTACCCTACCTCAAGGTTTTTTCATTAATAAAGATATGAAGTTTTTACCTTATATTGTGTTATTTCTTGGGAATATTCGGTATTTTTATTATATTTAAAGATCATATATATTACAAGTGGTATTGAAGCACTCTCTTGGGCAAGCGAGATATATATAATATATATATATTTGGGATTTTTTTGGGGCGGTGAGTTTGCAGATCATATATAAAACTTTTGGCATAAAATTTGTAGAAAAAAATTACACATCTGAAATCTCTGCAAAAAAATACCCAAATTCAAAAACAAATCTGCGAAATTAGAGTTCGGATGAGGGAGATATCGCTGATTTAAAATCAGCGTTTTTTTTTTGTGATGGCAGGATAGTTGCAATGCAAATCGGAAATTTGAGTGCCCACATTGGGATTTATATCACATGGGAAGATATAAAATGGTCATTCCATGTCCGAAAATAGGTTAAAGCTTAAAATTAGCCACAATGACAACAACCCCCGCATGACAAATAGAGTGAGGCAACGATCCACCCACAACACATCAATACAAAAGAGTTGGCAGGGTCAACTTCCATGTGTGAAAACCATAGGTAGGTTCGCCCAACCTAATATAGGGTCCCATTTTTTTCCCCAGGGCATTGCATCACCACCCACATCACCCTGTAAGAAAACAACCAACACGATGGGAACAAATTTTCCACAAGGACAACAACCCCCGCATGACAGATAGAGAGGGGCAACGATCCACCCACAACACATCAACACAGAAGAGTTGGCAGGGCCAACTTTCATCTCTAGGCACCAGCTAGATCGAGAGTTCACATTTCTCTTGGATGGCTAGATGCACGTGCATGGTACCAGTGGACTACTCTTTTGAGTAGATCTTATTATTTGTCTTCTTCTTATGTTTCGGGGACGAAACATATTTAAGGGGGGTGGAATGTAGTATACCTAGGTTGGATAGTATGGGCTACAGATGGAGGTACCCAAGGGAATAATGTAATAATGAGATGGGCCATAGTTAATAAATAAATTGGTTAACCCACATCATGTAAGTGACCATAAGTAGTTAGAAATAATGTGATAAGCCCATGGTATTAGATGGGTGGTATTGAGAGAACCATGGTAATAACCCATGGTATTGTATGTATAAATCCTATATAGAGGATAGAGACTCCCCATTGAGAGATGTCAAGGAATATTGTATGAACAAGCACATGGCTTGTGGAGTGTCTCCTTCCTTGAGGAGTGATTGTATGGTGTTACCCTACCTCAAGATTTTTTATATTAATAAAGATTTGAAGTTCATCTATTTCTATCTTGTTATTCCTTGGGTATATTTGCATTATCATATATTTGTAGGCTAGATATATTTACTTTGATACCAAATGTAGGTTTTAACCCCATACAAACATTAACTGCATACAAATTCTAAAACACATAAAATAAACAATGCGAGATCATAACACATAAAACACATATACATAAAGATTTTCCCCCGGATCCGAAAACTAGGACTACCAGTTTGAATTTTCATTTTTGTTCCTTTTAATGTTACAATACATATATATACATTCTGAAGCATCCAATACCATGGACCGAAAACCATCGCGTCCAAAACCATGTGTGAAAACCATGCACAAAACCATAGGTAGGTTCGCCCAACCTAATGTAGGGTCCAAAAAACATTTCCCTGGGGCGTTGCCCCAGACCTTGTAGAAGGGGGCTACCCACCCACCTCAAGCCCTCTGGAAAAGGGAGGTTTTTGCCCCCCCCCCATGATGCCCTCGCCGCGCAATTGGCACGACGATAGGGGGGTTCTAGCCCCCCTCTGACACCATGGTTAACTACATCGGCTAGTCGTGGAAAGAATAGAACACAACCCAACATTTATTCCTTGGGTATATTTGCATTATGATATATTTGCAGGTCAGATATATTACAAAGTGTGTCACCTTGGGGTGATCCAATGTTGTTTGTAAAGAATAAAGATGGTACTCTTATATTTCACATTGATTGCTTGAAATTGAACAAGATGATGATCAATAATAGGAATCCATTCTCGTGGATTGATGACTTATTTGATTAACTGAAGGGAGAAGTAGTGTTTTAAAAGATTGATTTGACATCAGGATATCATAAGGGGTGCATCAAAAAATAATACATCTACTAGACTACATTCTGCACGAGGTATAGGAATTATGAGTTGTGGTGGTTATTTTTGGTATTACTAATGCTCCAGCTACCTTTACATATTTCATGAACAATGTGCTGCGTCCTTACTTGGAGAAGTTTTTTATAATGTTTATTGATGATATATTGGTATATTATAAGAATGAGGAGGATTATTGAGAGTAACTAACAACAGTGTTGAGATTGTTGAGAGAGCATCAACTTTATTCCAACCTGAGTAAGTGAAATTTCTTTCAGTCTTAGATCCAGTACTTGGGACATGTTGTTTCAAAGGATAGGATAATAGTGGACTTGAAAAATATTAAAGCTATCATGGAATGGCCAACTCCTAAGAATGTGGATGAATTCAGATCATTCATGGGACTAAGAGGTTATTAAAGGCATCTCATTAGGAACTTCTAAAGGATTGGTTATCATATCACATCTTTACAAAGGAAAGGGAATAGTTTTGAATTGACTGAGGAGTGTGCAACTAGTTTTGAGTAGTTGAAGCATTTTCTTACAAATACGTTAGTTTTTAATATTGTAGATCCTAATAAGGAGTTTGTAGTATCCTTGCAAGAAAGGACTTGGTGTAGTCATCATGTCAGAAGGACAGGTGGTATACTATGAGGCAAAGAAGTTGGATGAGCACAAGTAGAACTATGTGACTCATGATCTTGAGTTGGAAGCTACTATTCATGAATTGAACATGTGGAGATATTATCTCTTTAGTAGGAAGTTTTTTCTTATGAGTGATCATAGTGTGCTGAGGTACTTGTTTGACCAACCTAATCTGAATGATAGGAAAGCTACATGGTTGGTTATCCCAGTGAGTTTGAATTTTAGATCAGGTACATTAAGGGAAAGGAGACTTGGGTTGTAGATTATCCCAGTAGGAGAGTGCAGGTAAATCATATTTTAGTTGTGAGGTCTCATGGGACAGATTTACAGGAGTGGGTCTTGCATGTAGGGCATCATGATGAGAGGTTCCAACAACTGAAGCATAGATTGCAGTAGGAAGGTGAAGGTGACAGAGATGGGGAGTATCACCTTGTAGAAAATGGTTTGGTAAAATTCAGGAACATAATTTATGTTCTAGATAGCAGTGAGCTAAAGAAGCTTACCTTGAAGGAGTTTCATTTCAAGCCATATTCAGGCCACATGGGATACGATAAGACTTTGACAGTTGTTAAGAATTTTTATTATTGCACGAATTTGAAGAAAGTAGTGGTTGAATTTTTTGCTATATGCTTGGACTGTCAGTAGGTGAAAGTTTAGTTTAAGCACCCAATTGGTCTATTAGAACCTATTTTGATCCCGGAATAGAAATGGGAGGTCATTTCGATGGAATTAATTACACGATTGTTGAGGACACCGAAGCATCATGATTCCATCATGGTTGTGGTTGATAGGTTGAGCAAGGTCACTTCATTGGAGTGAAGTATATGAATTCAACTAGTGAGGTAGCTAAATATTCATTAGGGAAATAGTGTGGTTGCATGGTGTTCCTAAGAAGATCATATCAGATAGAGATACCAAGTTCACTTATAAGTTTTGGAAGGAGTTATTTGCAATCTTGGGGACATAGTTAGCTTCCAACATGACTTATCATCTGCAGATATATGAATAGACAGAGAGGGTCAACAAGATTATTGAGGATATCTTGAGGATGTATAGCATCCATCAACAGAGGAAGTGGGAGGAGTATCTTCCACTGGTAGAGTTTGCATATAATAATGGTTATCAGGAATCCTTGAGGATGAGTCCATTTGAGGCTCTTTTCATGCATAATTGTAATACTCCTATTAGTGAGAGTGATCCAATGAACAAGGTCTTGATTGGACCAAATATGTTAGCTAAGATGGAACAGGAGATGCAGGTTATCAAAAGGACTTTGAAGGCTCGACAAGATAGAAAGAAGACTTATTCATATCAACATAAAGCATTCAAGGAGTTTCATATTGGGGAGCATGTCTACTTGCGCATCAATCCATAGAGGATCTCCTTGAGGATTAGGTCATGTGCCAAGTTGGCAGCCCAGTCTTGTGGGCCTTTTGAGATCCTTGAGAGGATTGGACCAATGGCTTACAAACTTGTGCTGTCATTAATAAAGAAATTCCATGATGTTTTCCATGTTTCATTGCTTAAGAGATAATTGCAAGATGTTGATAATGTGATTGATTGGTCTGTATTGTAGGTGGAACCAAAGGGAGAGTTCCAACCAAAGCTATAATGAATTTTGCAACATAAACAACTCATGCTCTGGAATTGAGAAATAGAGCAAGTTAAAGTGCATTGTAAGCACTTTGGGCCCAATGAAGCTACATGGGAGATGGTTGATCAGATGCAAGAATTGTGTCCTTCATTATTTGCTAATTTAAGAAAAAAAAATTTGGTATATTTATATATACTATATATATATATATATAGTTGTTATTATTGTAAATACCATAATGAGTTGTGTTATAAAGCTCCAATAAGCGATATGTTTTTTTCTTTTTCCCAGTAGGATGTCATTGTAAATACTGCATCGAACTATGTTATAGAGTCCCGCAGGTAGTATGTTTTGTTTTCAATGGTTTATTGGTCATGTTGAAAAGGTAGCAAGAAAATCTAGTTTTGACTTTGCCTTGGTCAAACAAGATTAAGATTCGAATTTCAATTTCTGCAGAATACTTGGAGGTAGTTAATTGAGGTGACATGGAACTTGTCACTTAGTTAACTGAGTTAATTCTAGTTGGAGACACTTTAGTTCAGTTCAGTATGATTGATTGATAATTTCTAGCAATCTATTTCAGTTAATTTGAGTTATTGTAAGTTAAACTAGTTCTAACTGTTAAAGAACTAGTGGAAGGTCCAGTAGTGGGGTGCTGTTGATGGTGCTGGACCCACTAACATTCAAGGGAACTCCCCGGTATGAAGTCCCAACTAGACTTCACATCGGTTAGTGTAGGAGTCCCATCTGGTATGATGACCTGATTTCCATTATCTTAAAGGTATTCCTTAGCTCTTGCTTGTCAGCGCATGAGAGTGGTCTTCTTTGTCTTCAAATAGCAAGGTCTGCATGCCTGGAGAGTGCTAGTGTTACTTGTGTTAAGGTTCTTTCACCACAGAGGGAGAGGGTGGAAGTGAGTCTCCAGTTGAAAGGGAAGAGTCCCAACTTTGTCACAGACACACAACAAAACAAGACATCGCAACTTCTAGCGGAGTAGTCCACATGGATGCGGCAGTCACAAATACACAAGATGGGATAGCACGTACAACACTCAAAAGAGTATTGCACATGAGTGAGATTGTTGTTATAACAAATTTATGGGAAAGGATGTGTCTGATGTCTAGTGAGGTAGCCCACATGGACAAGACAACATTAACAACTTATACAACACATTTTCATAAACATATGTATTAGAACAACCAAAATAGTTCAATTGTTTTAACACAGGTTAAAGCAACATGCATTACAAGTGTTCAAATATTAGTCTTAAAAATAGTTACAATACATGTGTGAAAATGTGATGGCTTGTTACTAGGCTTTTGAATTAAGTGAAAGTTCCAAAACACATCGGTACACTATACATCACTAACCCCGATAGCAGGGAGTTGGAGCCACTGCTCGCTGCTCAAAGAAAAGGCTATAGACTCTCAAGGCTATGTGGGAGGAGCCAAGGTGAAAATTCCTTTGCATGTACAAATGAGGGGTATTTATAGCCAAGGGTAAAACTGGCCTTTATGACTATTCGACTTCCCTCATAACTATTTGAATTATTTGACTCTTCAAATTTACATGACTCTTCATATTACATGTGGGTCTCTTGGACTTCCACGTTACACTACATTGATTTACAACAGTATGGCCCACAATAGTGATGTACATGAGATGACTCATGACATGACTCGACACGAAAGTGTTGGTATGTTCATTTTTCTAGTGGTGTCCACGTCGAGCTGCAGTGTTGTTGAGTGATGGATGTGCTCTTGGTGTATCATAGCTTCACCTCAGCATGGCAAGGTGTGTGGAGTGTTTGATGGTCTTGGTGTTTTCTTGATGTCACATGTGCACATCGTTGCTTCGCTTGTACTTTGGCATGCTTTGCATGTTCATCTATTCATGAAGAAATCTCCTCGAATGCATTCTTCATTCATTCGTTCGCAAACAAATATCCTTGCATTTTCTCTCCTTGTTCATCACGTTTGTCATCGCGTCATGTCTTTTCCATGTACCTATATCTACAATCACTCATGATGAGATGGCATCAAATACATAAATCTCCTAGTCTACCATGATGCATTGTCGCTCATTTTCAGATGTAGCTGACTGGGAGAGATGACAAGGCTATGAAACTGCACAAGTCAAACTTCAAGCTGGGATGCAGGCTCTAGGCCCTGCCGGTGAAAATTGTGTAGAATTCACTGGGAGACAGAGATGGACAATCCGAATCAGCATTGACTGTCCAAAGGATTTGGCTCGACTGGAGAGAAGATCTAGACAATTTCTTGAGGGAGGTAGTGTAGGCAGCAGAGGGGGTTGGAAACAAAAACTATGCAATTCCTCTGGGGAGATGGCAACGGGATGTAGGAGGCTTGCTTGGAAAAAATGTGGAATTTTTTCAGGGAGCTAGCAACGGGTTGCCAGAGTGCTGCTGGAAAAAATTGTGCAATTGCTTGGAGGCTGGCCTGATGGAAATCCTTGTGTGGTTTATGATTTGAGTTGGATACTGGGTTGCTGGGGAACTGCTCATGAAATTTGCATAGTTCTCCAAGTGAGCAACAGGCCGACTGATTGTGTGAATGGATGGAAAAACTGTGCAATTTTTTGAGGGAGAGAGTGAAGGACACTGGGTGTATGTCCAACATGTCTACACAGTTTCTTCAGTCAGTGGAGTGGGCATGATTGGAATATTTTGCACAAATTTTTGGAGGATTGAGGCACGGGCTCACTACCTGGTCAAACTCTTTGTTTGACTAGCTAGAGGCTCGGTTGATGTGATTGCAGAAAACACAGATTGAAATGGATTGTTGGGAAACTTCTACGTTGTTCTGGGTGGCAGTTGGTCGAGTCAATTCTAGGGTTGCGCAGTGCAGTCTGCCTGGGAGGCAACCTCAATCTTTGTGCAATTTTGGGCAGTAATACATAATCACTAAGAGCTGAAACTGCGCAATGTAGCTTAGCGGATGTCCGATTGTTGGAGGTTGGTCTAATCGACAAAGTTTCAAGAAAATGACCAAGTGTGTGAATGAGTGACTTCGTGCACGCATGACCTCACGAACACACACTCAACATGACTTAACGACAAGACACCTCGACAACATACACTCATTGTGATTAGCCGACGGTGTGAGCGACAAACATGATACTTGTGATAGATTGTTTAATGACCACGATGACGCTTGTACAAAAATGCATTCAACTTTGTTGGTGAGTGCGATAGATGTTTACATAGAGAATACAACTTATACACATTAAGCAGAACCTTATGCATGGCCAAAACATGAATACAAGCATCACATTGTGACCAACATGCAGAAGGATGTCCGATGAACGATCAAGCGAGGAGGGTGAAAAGACTCAACATGGGCTCACAGGATGAGCCCAAGTGCTTGCAAGCATCAAGGAAACACCTAAGGAAGGCTTCAAAATTGAATGTAGGCCAAAATTTTGGAGGGTATTGCAGCTGATACAACACTTGGCAACACACTAGTTGAACTCCAGATTCTATGTTTTGGTCCATTGACAACACAGGGCATTGGTCTTTCAGGGAGTATTGAATTCTTCTGTGGGTTACTTCATGTTAGGGTCCAACCCTAATCCCTTTATTTATGTAATAGGGTCAATTCATAGTTATAGTTAGTTAAAAAATCAATAAAGCTTGTATTAATAATTGTAAGTGGTTGACTCACATTTGAAGAAAGGGACCACAGTTAGTTGCAAATGGGCCATGTATTAAATAGATGGTATTGAGAGAACCATGATACTGACCCATGGTATTGCATGTATGAATCCTATATAAAGGATAGAGATTCCCCATTGAGGAGCATCATGTCTTATTTTGTAATCAAGCTCTGCTCTGTTGGAGGTTGCCCCCTCGAAGAGGCAAGTGAACATTGTTTACATCTCCGAATAATAAAATACTTGTTGTTTTTCTCATTTTTTTTGTGTTCTGGGTTGTATTTCTTCGTATATTTGGTATTTTGGCATCTTCTCATATGTCAAGAGCATAACAAGTGGTATCATAGCACTTTCTAGGGCCAGTGGTATCTTGATTTTTAGCAGATTTTTTTTTAGGCTAGAGACGTGTTCCAACATCTTTGAACCATAGGGTCTGTCATTGAGCACATAAACCTACGAGTTTGGGGAGGCATGCATGCAGGAAACACAAGAGGGGGTCATGCTTGTTGGATTCCCTTATAACCCCTGTGGGTACCCCTTCGAGTAGTAGCGCATTAGACAGAATCGTGCACAGACTGTCTTCCACGTACCCTCTGGGTATATCGGAAGCCCCCTAGGCTCACCTGAAACTTTGCATTAGATAATCCGTCGGCTGTCTTGCTGCTACAGTACACCGAGAATAGCACTCTGGGAGATTACTCGCATGTTCAATAGGGTAGTCAGGTAGTACGGATAAGGATATGGTTGATCCTCCTTAGTTAATGCCTTGAAATATTAAGCTAAGTACTACTGTTGGACCCTTATGTATATTGCGATCTATAACACCTGACAATCCTTGAGACCATAGTTCCCCCGTCCCTCTGAAGATCACCCATTATATTATTTTCCAAATCATATCTAGCAGTTGGGGTTCTGTCGCTTTCGCAACAATCAGATCCACCAGTTGAGGGTCTACCGCCACAGTACCATTTACATCTAGCAGCTGGGGTTTTGTCGCCACCATAGTCCAACTCACATTCAGCAGTTGAAGGTTTCACAGGAATCTGACCATTTGTGTAGGGAGGCTTGTGGCTCCTATACCCTGCGGCTACTCTTGTAGGATATTGGCAGGATTAAGTTTTCTGGAAGTTGGCCACTACTGTATTGATAAGTGGGGAGTAAAACTCCATTTGGAGAAAAAAGAAAAGAAAATCTGAGGCCTTTCCGGGCCGCTTATAAGAGACTTAGCCCATAAGAATCAAGACAAAGAGCTGATCAAGGTGGTACCATTCACTTGTCAGCCTCAATTTTTGGGTGGTCCCAAATTTTTTCAAAGTGATGACAAGTGACCAGGATCTGTATATGGTAGAAACCAAAGCTCAAGTCATGTCCAATGAGAAGATTGAGAGCCTTGAAAAATAGTTGGCTTCTTTCAAGATCCTAGCGAATTAGATGTGGAAATCCATGGACACATTCACAAGGGTCAAGTCGGGATTGCAATCAGAGGAACATGGGTTTAATTAAGATCTTGAAGATGAATCTAGCCATCATATTCACTTCCATGTAAATCACCAACATTCCCACCCTCGACCACCCAAGTTGGACATGTACAAATTTGATGGCTCTAATCTGGTCATATGGGTAGCACAAATGGACCAATATTTCACTCTAAATGATATCATATGATGAAAATAAGCTACATGTGGGAGGCCCTAGACCAAGAGAGATGGTAATGGTGGTAGTGGCATCAGAAATGCTATCCCGAGAAAATTACTTGGCAGGTGTTCTCAAAAATCTATTTGTGACTGCTTTGACCGCGAATCTAATTTTTTGGGTCATCTTATTAAGCTTCGATAGACAGGCACAGTAAAAGATTACATTGCAGCCTTTGAGACATTGGACATCTGCACAGAAGGTCTGGGAGATGAATAATACTTGGAATGTTTTATAAGTGGTCTCAAAGAAGCCATCCAAGCCCATGTCTGGATGCACCGCCCACCCACATGGATGGACACTTGCAAAAAGGCTATTGAAGTGGAATGTGATTTAGCTGTAAATTCGCCTCGTCCAAATTTCATAGCCGAGGGATGCCCCACCCAGGCTTAGGGCACTTCCAAAACACTTATTTTTCAAAAGGTGTCCCCCGCAGAAATGGCTGAAACAAGAAAACAAGGATTGTGTTACTACTGTGATGAAAAATACTCCTCGGGGCATAAATGCAAGGAAAACAAATTCTTCCAAATTGATGTTATTGATTGGTGGACTCTAGTATTGCAGCAATAATGTTGCAACTCCTGGGACTCCCTTCTTTACTTTTATCAACCCGGTTGTTCGTAACAAACTTGGAAGCGATGGTGTTGTATGCACAAGTACTAGCTCTTG
>APFE031676255.1:4623-16611 GCA_000404065.3 Pinus taeda | reverse complement strand
TTCTTCCATTCCTCCCTTGCTTCATTTATCCAATCTGTTTGGATAATAGAAATGGCACACAACAATGCTTCCACATCTCATCCTTTCTTAAGAGTGCATCTGCCACCACATTTTGCTTCCCTTTTTTGTAGATGATTTCAAAGTCATAACCCAACATCTTTGTGACCCACTTTTGTTGCTCTTCAGAGGATAATATTTGTTCTAAAAGTATTTAAGGCTATCATGATCCGTTTTTACCTTGAAGTGTCTTCCCATTAGGTAGGGTCGCCATTTCTTAAGTGCATGTAGTATTGCCAACATTTCCTTCTCATAAATAGTTTTGTGTAAATACTTTCTTTTGATTGGACGAATTTCAAAAGCAATGGGCCTTCCTTCTTACATTAAAACAACACCAATTTTATTTCCTTAGGCATCACATTCCACAATAAAGTTTTTTGTGAAGTTTGGTGTATCTAAGATTGGTGTTTAGCACATTTCCTCTTTAAGATGTTCAAAGGCCTCTGTTGCTCCTAAAGTCCAAGAAAGTGCATCTTTCTTCAGTAATGTTGTTATAGGTGCTTCTATTCTCCCATAATTCTTAACAAACTTGCGATAATAGCTTTTCAACCCAAGAAATCCTTGTAGATGCTCTATGGATGTGGGGATTTTCCATTCCTTAATGGCTTTAATTTTTCTAGGGTCTACCTTAACACCTTCATGAGATACAATATGACCCAAATATTCCACCTCTTGTACTCCAAAGAAACATTTGGAGGTTTTTGCATATAATTATTTCTCCTCCAAGAGTTTGAACACTCTATCAACATGTTGAACATGATCCTTCCAAGACTTGTTACAGGTTAGTATATCATCAAAAAATACTAGCACAAATTTTCTAAGGGTTTGAAAATGGAATTCATCAAACCTTGAAATGTAGAAGGTGCATTGGTAAGGCCAAAAGGCATGACCAAAAATTCATAATGAACCTCATGAGTTCTAGATGTTGTTTTCAGAATGTCTTTAGTCTTCATTCTAATTTGATGATATCGTGAACGAAGGTCAACTTGGTGAAGTAAATTTCTCCATGCAATTCATCCAATAATTCATCAATGAAAAGAACGAGAAATTTATCTTTAATAGTGAGCTTGTTGAGCTCCCTCTAATCCAGACACATTTACCATGATCCATCCCTCTTGTGCACCAATACTACTATAGCAGAGAAAGAACTTTGACTAGGTTGAATTATACCAGCCTCTAGCATTTCTTGCAACCATACATTTCAATTTCACTCTTTTGGGCATAGGTATCTATAAGGCTTGAGTTTGGAGGAACACTCCTGGAATCAAATGAATAGCATGATCATGATCATGAATAGGTGGGAGGCCTTTGGGAGTCTCAAATACCATGGAATGATTATCCAAGGATTTTTGGAGATTTGGAGAAATAAATGATTTCGATGTGGGAACCTATAGTGAACATAATTGTGCAATTACACCTCATTTTTCTTTATTTAGAATCTTTATCATGTCGTTAGAGATGATTATCTTTCTCGGATTCCCTGTGATACCTCCTAATTCAACTTCCTTTCCTTCCGAAAAAAATTCAAGAAAAGTTCTTGAAAATTAAAAGCTATCGTACCCAAAGATTGTAGCCATTGGACTCCTAGTACAACATTACCACCGCCCATTGGAATGGAAAGAATTGGAATATTCAACACATATTCTCCCATTGATAGCTTGATATTATGGCACTTTCCAAAGAAATTTATGGCTCCTCCATTTTCAACCATCACTTGACACTCTAGTGATGGATATAGGAAGCAATTCCATTCCTTCCATTCCATTCCTTAATGGCTTTAATTTTGCTAGCATCTACCTTAACACCTTCATGAGATACAATATGACCCAAATATTCCACCTCTTATACTCCAAAGAAACATATGGATGTTTTTTCATATAATTGTTTCTCCTCCAAGAGTTTGAGCACTCTATCAACATGTTGAACATGATCCTTCCAAGACTTGTTGCATGTTAATATATCATCAAAAAATACTAGCACAAATTTTCTAAGGAAGGGTTTGAAAATGGAATTCATCAAACGTTGAAATGTAGAAGGTGCATTGTCAAGGCCAAAAGGCATGACCAAAAATTCATAATGACCCTCATGAGTTCTAAATGTTGTTTTCAGAATATCTCTAGTCTTCATTCTAATTTGATGACGTCCTGAATGAAGGTCAACTTGGTGAAGTAAATTGCTCCATGCAATTCATCCAATAATTCATCAATGACAAGAATGGGAAATTTATCTTTAATAGTGAGCTTGTTGAGCTCCCTATAATCCAGAAACATGTGCCATGATCCATCCTTCTTGTGCACCAATACTATTATAGCAGAGAAAGAACTTTGACTAGGTTGAATTATACCAGCCTCTAGGATTTTTGCAACCATACGTCAATTTCACTCTTTTGGGCATAGGATATCTATAAGGCCTAATGTTTGGAGGAACACTTCTTGGAATCAAATGAATAGCATGATCATGATCATGAATAGGCGGGAGGCCTTTGGGAGTCTCAAATACCTTTGGATGATTGTCCAAGACTTTTTGGAGATCTAGAGAAATAAATGATTTTGATGTGGGAACCTCTAGTGAACAAAATTGTGCAATTACACCTCGTTTTTCTTTATTTAGAAGCTTTATCATGTCATTAGAGATGATTATCTTTCCTGGTTTCCCTATGATACCCCTTAATTCAACTTGCTTTCCTTCCGAAAAAAAATTCAAGAAAAGTTCTTGAAAATTAAAAGCTATTGTACCCAAAGATTGTAGCCATTGGACTCCTAGTACAACATTACCACTGCCCACTGGAATGGAAAGCATTGGACCTCTCAACACATATTCTCCCATTGATGGCTTGATATTATGGCACTTTCCAAAGCAATTTATGGCTCCTCCATTTGCAACCATCACTTGACACTCTAGTGATGGATATAGGAAGCAATTCAATTCCTTAACCATCTTACAATGAATAAAATTATGGGTACTTCCTGAATCAATCAAATTTATGGGTACTAGCCGAATCAATCAAAATGATTACCTTTTTCTTCTTGATATGTCCTTCTATATTAATATTTTGAGGAGTGGTAATTCCAGCCAATGCATTACAAGATATGGTCAGATTCATTTCTTATTTCTCTAGGGTTTGTTCTTGATGTGTATCCTCTTGTTTTGATGTTTCTTGTTCCTTTTCTTCTTCCTCTTCACAATCTATGTAAAATAATTTCTTCTCAACACACTTATGAACTTTAGTGTATTTTTTATCACAACTATAACAAAGCCCTTTAGCTCTTTTTTCATCCAATCGTTGTGGTGTCAACATTGTAGGTTGTGGAAGGCTAGGGGAAACAACACTTCCATATTTATAGTTGTGATTGGTAGGCTTCCTTGTTTCCATAATTTTGCTTTCAACCTGAATGCCTTCTCCATTGAATTAGGTTCCCAAAGGTGAAGCTCATGTTGGATGTTATCCTTTAAATTCACTATGAACACATCAATCCTATGCTCCTCTGGAATATATTTTACCCTTATATTCAATTTTTGGAAGTCCTTAATGTGCTTCACCATTGATCCCTTTTGTTTGAGATTTATCAAATGGATAAAAAATGTGTTGCTTTTTGTATCCTCATAATGTGATATCATTTCTTCTGTAAAAATTACCCAAGTGACAATTTGTTTACGAGAGAAAAGCCATCGATACCATACAAATTGATTAGGTTCCAAATATAAAGTTGCAATGCGTACCTTTTGTGTGTTTTGCACATTATCGAGATCAAAATATTGCTCCATCTGTGGTATCCATGTTACGGGATCCTTGTCATCAAAATTTCTCATATCAATCTTTGGAACATGATAGGTCTTCAATCCAATGTTAGATTCTATGAAATTATTACAAACATTTTTTTTTCTCATCACGAGTTTCCTTTACTACCCTTTCGCCATCAGTAAACATTTCTTGTAGCAATGTTGTCAAATCTATCTTCAAATATTCCATGTTGCCTTTAAGTTATGCTTCTATACCATCCATCTTAGCTTCGATTCCATCCATCTTAGCTTCCATTCCATTCTTTAAACCATCCATCTTAGCTTCAGTTACTTTTTGTGAGAGCGAAATTTGTTGCACTTGGTCTTGTTATTTTGATATATCATTTTGTATTTATTCCTCTTCTTCATGTGTCATAGTAGTAATTTCAGGTTGCTTACTAGTTGTTTCCATTTTCTTTCTCTAGGTCATCAATGAATGATAATTATGCTTCACAATGCCCTTTAAATCACTTCAAACTATTTTCTCAAAAAAAACTTATGCAAATTAAAAAAAAAAACTACACAACTTTGTTTTTCTCGCTTTGTATGAGCTCGATCTTGAAACGACTATAACTCTGTAATTTTGGATCTCCAAGTTCTAAAGTTTTGGCCTGTGATAGCCCTCTGAGTCCTCTTTCCAACCCCATTGTGGGGCCTAGGTTTTGGCCACTTTTTGATAGCATTCCTAAGGCTTTACCCCTTTTTAATACCCTTTTTTCCTATCTAATTACCATCCTTTTGATACCTAGTGCCTCATTTTAACCAAGAAAGGTGATTTAGACTCTAAGGTATGCATATCATTTAAACATATCATTTTTCTTTATTCCTAAGTAATTTGATATTGAAAGCTATCTAATTTGACTAATCTATGACTATTAGAAGAACTAATCGAATTTCCTGCAGAATATCTATTTCTGGGTAGATCCACGATTTCCTACAGCAACATTGATTTCCTATAGCAGCGACAGAATTTCCTACCGACACCATGATGTTAGATATGTTACTATCACTTCCAGGAGAAACAGGAACATGGTTTTGTTGGAAAAACCTTCCACATGGATTCTATCCTATTAGCTACTCTAGATTTAGCTTTCTCAACTACCCATCCCTCATCCTTCTCATTTCAACCAATTTTGGGGAAAAGAGGTTCATGTTCGGCACATATGGGTTTGCTCCATGCTTCCAGTCAAGGAGAAAACCAATGATTTCTATTTACTATGTCTTTGTCTCATTTTAGCAAACAATCGTAATTTTTACATAGTTAGGCAAAGGCACTGGCCCGCAGGATGTATAAGAACAATGGATCTAATTTGTAATGGAACTAGGAGGGTATTAGGAAAGGTTAATAGATCGAGGCTGAGAGACAGATATCAGACCTTTGTACTGTTGTAATGTTTAATTTTTCAGATCAATATAAACTTATGTTCTGCTGATTTTGTTGTAAACCCTTCATTTATCAAAGGGTTGTGAGTGAGGGAGGGACACCTTCACTCACAACTCCAGTAGTTGTAGTTTGTGTTTGATTTCATTATCTTTTATGTATTAAAATTATATCTACACAAAGTTCCAGTTCTCTTCTTTATTTTCACAGAATCATATTCCTTTCATGGTTAATGTTTGAGTTTATTACATGAATGGTTTAATTTGATTAAAAGATAGAACTAGGCATGCATCTTGTGCTCATATTTGGAAGATTGAATTATTGGAATGAGTATGATTTAAATCGTTATTTGATTCTTAATCTTTCTCTTGATATGCATCAACAATATTAGATGTTGTGGAGAGATGAATTATCTACTCCATAACTTTTTCTACTAACTATTGAGAGAGAGAAGGGAAATTTGGGATTGTGTGAGTGGTATTTTTGCACTGGAAGTGTTAGACTACATATATTTTGCACAACACCTCACAAGGTTATGAATAACCCTTGGTTGATAATTAATGTATGTGTGTCAAATTATAAAGTTATAATTTTCCCCAACATTTTGGTGTCGTTGTCGGGGAGGTGCTAAGGGCTGATACTGAAAGTGTTCGAGTGTGATTTATTTTTCAAGATGGGGGAAGTTGTAGAGACCAAAATTCACTAAATCCATGTCCTAATTTTTTGGTAAGTAGAAGTTTTGAATTATTTTATAAATAGGGGCCAATATAGATTTTCAAATATTTTTAGTGGTGGTGTGAGAACCACTTCGTTCAATAATAAACTAGCAGGTAAAAACAAGTGTGTAAAGAACAAGGAAAAGGATTCAAGGGAATCTAAACCGAGGACTGATAGTTCAGAACAAGGATCGACAGTTGATCCTAAGCAGATCAAAACCCCCACAACAAAGAAGGATCCTTCTGTCAAATAATCATCTATTGTTGCTCATCAAGAATCTCCTCTTACTAGGGGGACACCATCTTTGCTTACTTTTTAGCCTGAAGAGGAATTCCTCTTCAATCCTATTCAAAATCCAGAGTTCCAAAAAACTGACTTTGAAGGATCTGTAGCTCACTAGGGTCCCACTCTCTTTTGGTTAAATATGGCTCATCTAGATGGTACTGGTACCATAGATGGGGACTATCATGAGAAGGAAGAGGAACCCATTACATTCAAATTTCCTATCAAAGATTTTGTTGGGGCTAGTCAAATGAAAAACATTCCTCCCTCTGCTTTGCCTAATTTTCATGGTACCTCTAGTGAAGATCTCGATGCCTTCTTATTTGAGTTCGATGTATCGTGTAGGAGCTACGATTATTCTTCAAATTCTCAAAAGTTGAAATTATTTCCTGCCACATTAGAAGATGCAACCCTCAGATGATTTATGGGATTGACTGCAAACTCCATTTCAACATGGGTTGACATGAAGAAGGTATTCTTGAAAAAAGTATCAGGATTACTGTAAAACTAGGGACATCAGAGAAGAAATATTTTGCATGACCCAAAAGGAGGAGGAAAGCCTAGAGTACTTCCTGGAAAGATTCCAGTACAATTTGAAAATATCCAAGATGAACTAGTTGAACAAGGAAACCTTGATAACAATTTTGCTAAGGGCCATAAGACTGGAATCTCTAAAGGTTTTGAACTTGATGGGAGAAAGTGGTGTATAAAAATTGATTTATCATGATGTGTGTGAGTTGTGTCAACGGTATTCGAGGGGAAATTCTAAGGTTGGGAGAGGATCAAGAGATACTTCATCCAGATTCACCAAATCATTTGCAGGGGCTGGGGTAACTAGAGTTGAAATGGGAAATTTATTTGACAATTTTAAAACTGACATTCTTAGCACTTTGTCTTCATAGTTGGATGTTTTTCAGGCTAAGAAGAAATATGAGGAAGTGGAAACGGACCTGGCTGTGTTCTGCTCCAAATGTTGGAAGAAACATCCCTTGAGGGAGTGTCCTACATCTAGTATAGAGGTATGTCAAATATGTGAAGTTGATCATTCTACTAATAGTTATCCTTCTCTTCATAGATTAAAGAAGCATACTTAGCAGATCAAGAAGCTGTCAATGCACGTTATGCAATGGCACATCAAAAGCCATGGCCACCACGTCCTGCAGTTATGTCACAACAACATTTTCAATTATCTTATACTCAGAATCAGATTTGGAATTTTCCAATGCCTTAGAAGCCTTGGCCTCCACAACAACCTTGGCAGGGAAACTTTCATTACCTTGTTGCACCAAATTTTCCCCATCAAAATTTTTGTTTACCACAACCCATGCCACAACCACAACTTTAGTTTCCTACTCCACCAGCTCAACCATGTCCCACACATCTTCCTTCCCAGCCTACTCACAATGTTGGAGCAACCACCTATCCCACGTATCCTACCTATTGCATCACACTGCAGCCTCTACAGGAAATTTATGTACCGTTGCTGCAAGAATTTCCTACGTCTCTGCAGGAAATTAAACTTAGGCCAAGAAAAGTGGTGACCCAACAAAAAATAATTGAAGAGATTGTGGAGAAAGAAACCCATGATATACCTGAAACAGAAAACATACAAATAATAGCAAAACAACACATTCCAAAATCACAAGAACCTTCCTTATCTCAAACTGTCCAACCTCCTTTTCCAGAGAGGTTGGAGATCAAAGAAATAATAAAAAAAACTAAATTTGATCTAGTGTCTGAATTAAGAAATGTATGCATCAAGATCCCCTTGCTGCAAGCAATTATGGACATCCCAATTTTTGCTAAAACAGTTAGAGAACTATGTACCAAAAATCCAGGGAGACAAAAGAAAGAACCCTCTACAATCCAAGTAGATGGAAAACTTGCAAGCCTTATGTCCACCGGATTTTCCACTGAAAATTATGCAAACCCTGGAATATGTGTGGTTAATACCTTCATCAATGGATACCCAATAAGAAATACCTTAATTTATTTAGGTGCAACCATTAATGTAATGACAAGAGAAACACTACCCCATATAGGATCTTTTGATTTACTTCCTACCCCTACTATGTCGAAACTAGCAGATAGATCTAAGGTCAAACTGAGGGTGTATTGGAAGACATTGACATTTCATTAGATTCCTGGGAATACCCTATAAATTTCTATTTTCTTCAGCCTAAGACTAGTTTGGAAGGGCATCCTTTGATCTTGGGGAGACATTGGTTACCTACAACAGATGCCTTCATAGGATGTAGTTCATGAAACATGACCATCACCCATGGGGATGAAACCAAATACATCAACCTATATCCCTCTTCCAAACCCCTCTTAAAATCAGAAGATACTTGCTGGCTTGATGAAGAACATAATTCATAAATAATTCACCCAATGTTGACAATAGCCTAGGCTATGAGCCTTAAATAAAAAAATGAGGAAAATCTAATTAATTTCTATATTTCAAACCTTGATTTTTCTCAGTAGCTAGAAGGATAGTCAAATCATGAGACAGATGCCATTGCTGATCTACTAGAGCAAAACTTCCAATAACATAGTACAACAACTGAATTAAATTCGTCCCTTCTATCTATATTTCCTACATGTTTAATGACTAAATGTGGGAGCAAGGTAATTGAAATCTCTCCCGGGAAAACTTTAAATATTAGTGCTTCCTTAACTCATGAACAAGAAAATCAATTAATATAGACATTGGATTATTTTCCAGATACATTTGCTTGGGAATATACAGATATGAGGGGCATTCACCTAGACACTTGCATTCATCATATTTATATAGAAGGAAATGCAAAGCCTATAAGGAAGCCACAAAAAAGGATGAACCTCGCCTTAAGAGAAATTGTAAAATATGAACTTCAAAAGTTATTAAATGTAGGGTTCATTCATCCTATTTCAGATAGCCAGTGGGTATCTCCATTGGTTATCGTCCGTAAGAAGAATGGAAAATGGCGAGTGTGTTCAAATTATAGAGAACTAAATAAAGCCACATTAAAAGACCATTTTCCCTTGCCTTTTATAGATCAAGTGTTGGACACCTTAGCAGGAAAGAAGTAAATTTCTTTATTGGATGGGTTCAATGGGTATAACCAGATCAGGATAGCTCTAGAGGACCAGGATAAAACAACATTTACATGTCCATGGGGTACTTATGCATATAAGGTATTACCATTTGGTCTATGCAACACACCAGCCATATTTCAAAGGGAAATACTTGGCATTTTCTCTGATCTTTTACATTATTGTGTAGAGGTCTACATGGATTATTTCACGGTAATAGGTGATACTTTTGAAGAAGATTTACTTAATATTAGGAAGGTTTTGCAAATATGTAGAGAAACTAATCTTTCATTAAGTAATGAAAAGTGTTTTATGATTATGACTAAAGGCGTTGTTTTGGGTCATCATGTTTATGCTGCAGGAATTAAAGTTGATTCGAAAAACATTGAAGTAATCATAAAGATGGATCCCCAACCAACCAAAAGGGAGTTAGAAGTTTCCTTGGATGTGTAGGCTACTACAGAAGGTTTATTGAGAATTTTACCAAGGTAGCTTCGCCACTGTTTAGATTATTAACAAAAGAATCTAAATTTCGTTGGAATGATGAATGTCAAACTGCATTTGATACACTCAAGGATAATCTTTCTTCAACACCTGTTTTGAGAGGACCAGTTTGGAAATTTCCCTTTCATATTTCCACTGATGCCTCTGATTCGGCTATAAGAGCAGTATTCGGCCAAGAGGAAAACCTTGTAACCTATTCTATTTATTTTGTTCGTAAAAATTTGACTCCTGCTGAATTAAGTTACACTGTAACTGAGAAAGAATTCCTTGTTGTGGTTTATGCTATTAATATGTTTAGACATTACATTACTGGGTATGAATTTTTTGTACATACTGACCATTCTTCTATTCGGTACCTTATGAATAAAACAATTACTAATGGTAGAATTACTAGGTGGATTTTACTGTTGCAGGAATTTGACATCACGGTGTTGGATAGGCCATGAAGAGAAAATCAGGTAGCTAATCTCCTTTCCAGGCTCAACCATTAAGGTGGGTATGTTCCTATTAATGGCAGCTTCCTGGATGAGAACTTGTTTTCCATTTATGTAAAATCACTTTGGTTTGCAGATATGGCCAATCACCTTGCTATAGGGAAGTTACCACCCTATTTTTCATCTAATCAGAAAAATAAATTTATTAGAAAAAGTGTTAATTACTCTTGGATAAAAGGAGATCTCTTTTTCACTAGTCTTGATCTGATTATTCACAGGTGTGTCAGAGAAGACAAGGTATATGATATCTTGAGCTCTTGTCACGATGAACCATGTAGGGGGAATTTTGAAGATAGACGAACAACTTATAAAATCCTTTGCTTGGGTTACTATTGGCCAAGTCTTTTAAAGGATGCAAAGGAGTATGTTTGGAAGTGTGACAGTTGCCAAAGGATAGGGCTACCTGTTCAGGCAAACAAGATGCCTTTGCAGCCACAAGTTCACATGGAACCATTTGAGATGTGGGCTCTTGATTTGGTAGGCCCCATTAATCCTATGTCCAAAGTTAAGAAGTATATTTTAGTATGTATTGATTATGTTACGAAGTGGGTGGAGGCAAGAGCAGTGTCTAGAGCAACGGAGAAAGTAGTGGTAGATTTTATCTTTTCTGATATTTTTGTAAGATTTCATGTATCGAGGGAAATTGTTACTGATAAGACCCAGTTTGTATCTAATCTTGTGTAGGTAATTGTGAAAAAATATCAAATCACTCATCAGAAGTCCACTCCCTACCATCCACAGGCCAAATGGCAAGTGGAATAAACAAATGAAGTGTTGGAGACAATCCTAACTAAGACAGTACAACTACACAAAAAGGATTGGTCAGGTCGACTTCCAGAAGCCTTATGAGCCTACAGAATCACTTGGAGAAACACTATCAGGTTTTCTCAATTTGAATTGGTATATGGAAAACAGGTTTTATTTCCAATTGAATTTTAGATCAAAACTTTTAATATGGTAGTAGAATTGGGCATAGATCTTACTGAGACACAACAACAGAGGATCCCGTAGCTCAATGAACTAGATGAGATTAAGCATGATACTTTTTAGCATACTGACCTTTTCCAACAAAAAAGGGCTAGATGGCACGATAGGAACATTAACAAGAAGCAGTTTAAAGAGGGAGATTGAGCATTATTATTTGATTCAAAATTTAAGATTTTTAAAGGAAAGTTTAACACACATTGGCTTGGTCCTTATGAGATCGAGAAAGTCTTTGATAATGGATCTGTTCGAGTCAAGACAATAGATGATGAAAATTTTACCTTCTTGGTAAATGGGCATAGGCTAAAGTTATATTAGAAGCCCCAATCTAAGGAGGAAGTTTTGGAGAAGATTATGAAGAAGAAAGAAATGGAAATGGTAGGAAAGGGGGGTATCTCTTTCACCAACTCTTTGTAGGAATTTACAGGGTAAGTTCCTTAGACAGAACACCAGAAGGACACCGCTCACAAACAGATCACAGATCAATACACCAGTATTTTGACGTGGTTAAAACCCTCAGAGAGGGAAACAGTCCACGGCCTGCGCCAACGTGGCTACTACAGGCAATTTATTAATAAAAGAATGAAAATTCATAAGCTTCTCTCATGCACGGTGAACCTACAAATGACCCTCCATGCTCTTTAAATAGAATTCATGGACCAATCGAGTGTCAAGCCACGGATCAAGTGTCGGTAATACCGAGGAGAGAATGAA
>APFE031676252.1:0-11039 GCA_000404065.3 Pinus taeda | reverse complement strand
GATTGCATGTATGGAAGTTCATCCATGATGATAGCACTGACATCACCTTTGGACAATGCCAAATAGACAAAAGTCTAGAAATTTCTACTTTGTGGTGTGAGAATAAACATAGGGGATGGTTGCCATTACCTGTGCGCCCTCCCCACCATGACGCAAAACCACATGTCAACGCACATGGATCTGGTACGACACATGTTCACCATGGAGATCCACGTGTTAGGCATCGTGTCATCGCATAAAATTTTGTGTCTATGTCATTTCCTCCGTTTGTTTGGGGTCATTCCTACAATGTTACATTTTCCCTTTGTCTTTCTCCTCGGAGCTGGTTGTTGGGCGAAGCCCCCTGCCGAAGATGGCACGGGACAGCCCAAGAACCTACGCACTTCGTTTGGTATTAAGGTTTTGATGCAAACGTTTGTTCGAGGTTTAGGGTTTGGTGACCTGAGCTTCATCTGGTATGCAGGTGCTGATGCAAATGTTTGTTCGAGGTTTAGGGTTTGTGGTTGGAACATCACTTCTGCCTTTCTTGTGGTTTTCTGCCTAGATTTGTTATTCATTCTGGACCCCTGATTGTTTAGGGTTTCTCTAGTGGTGGTCTTTTCGCAGTTTTTGTTGTTTGGGGAGGAGCCGGTTGCAGTTTTACCGAGCTCGAGGTGGAAGGTCTTTTTTAATAGGTAATTGCTTAATTTGTTGTTTTGTACTGGTTTTTTTGGTGGTTTTCTGTTGTCTAATGGATATTTCTTCTCGTTGCAGGTGTGGAGAAGGTCTGACGAGCCCCGGGGAAGGTCGGCGACCATCCATGGCTTGTATCCAGTAGGACTTTAATCCTACCAGTAATTTCTCTATGTTTTTCAACACAAACAACTCTATTTGGATTTTTTGTAAACTTTCTATGGCAGTTTTTAGGGTTTAGGGTTTTTGAGGATATTTTGATGTTGTTTGTGGCTTTTCATGATGGTATTTGTGAATTTTCATTGTTATCGTGCTTGACTGTCCCGTGCCATCCTCGGTGTGCCATCCTCAACCGTTTGCAGAGTTTCAATGGAAAATGAAATATTCCAAAGAAGCATGGTTAGTATGCTTTGTGAATGGCCTTGACCTTGTTCTCCTTTGTTTTTGTTTATTGGCGCAGTTTACGAATATCTATATAATAGTTATTCCAATTGAGTCATTTTTAGTCCTTTGTGTGTTGTTCTGTGTTCACATAAGTGTTGAGGATGCTCACATGTGAAGTATTAGGTGTTTTTTCCATCCTCGGTCATCTCGTTCCATCCTCGGTCGTTTGTAGAGTTCCAATGGCAAATGAAATATTCCTAAGAAGCATGGTTAGTATGCTTTGTGAATGGTCTTGACCTTGTTCTCCTCTATTTCTGTTTCTTGTTGTAGTTTACGAATATCTACAGAATAGTTATGCCAATTAAGACATTTTTAGTCCTCTGTGTGTTGGTCTATGTTCACATAAGTGTTGAGGATGATCACATGTGAGGTATTAGGTGGTTTTCCATCCTCAACTGTCCCATTCCATCCTCAGTGTGCCATCCTCGACCATCCCGTGCCATCCTCGGCATGCCATTCTCAGCAGATGGCTTCGCCCAACAACCAGCCCCAAGCAGAAAGACAAAGGGGAAATGGAACATCGCACCAATGACCCCAAACAAGCCCTCGAAACCCTTAAAGCCCTTATTGAACTCTGGTTTAGGTTCTTATTGCCATATTTAGCTTTTTCCTACTCTTGATCATGAGTGCTCTCAAAAACTTATTATGAGATAAACTATGTGGTCATTTTATTTCTGTATTTAGCCTTTTTCCTATACCTTTGGCCATTATCTCTTTTCTATTGTTCATATCCAGTGTTGCCACTTCTGCAATGTTTATTTCATCTATTGGCCTGTAATAGTATTCTGAATTAGAAGATTGGTTTTCTCGTTCATCAAGCAACAACAAATCATTATGTAGCTTTGCTGGCATATTACTCTTGTTAATGAGAAATTTTCTTCTTCCCGGGCAATTTTTGGTCAAATTACAATTATTTAATTATTGGTTTTGTCTCTTGCATAGAGTCTCTACACCTGCTCGCAACTTTGAATATACCCTATCGAATCTGAAAAATGACTGAAATAATAATCCTAACGGCCTCAGAATCCTATAATACAAATTTCATTATTTCTTTCCTTTTTATAAATAGATGTCAACTATATTTTAAAGATAATTGGGGAAGGGAAAATAACACCTAGAGATCGCATGGCGATTTGGCATCTCACTTTTTAGATGAAGGATTCCTTTGTTGGTACTAATTCTAGGCCAGCAATTGCCTCTCCTCTTGGCATTAAGGACAGAGCACAGACTCTGCCTGTTAACAGATAAAATGTGTGCAGGTTCTCTGATGTTAACAAGCCTTCAGAATTGTCTCTGTATATAACATTTCTGTTTGTTTGTTTGTCCCCTTCTCTATTAGTTTACAGGAAAATTTTGTTCACGATGATGGGCTACCATAGTTGGGCTTCATGCCTTCTCTATCTTGATGTATAGTTCTATATATACATGATTAAATGATATGAGTTATACTTAACTGTTGCAGTTTGTAGCCACCCCAATTCAAATTTTTGTGTCCTGTTTATTTTTAGGGATGAGAAGGTCATTAAATGATGCCAATTTTACTTAACTGTTGTAGTTTGCAGCAACCTCAATTGAAATGTTTCTGTCCTATTTCTTTTGGGGGTTGATAAGATGATTAAATGATGTCAGTTTTGCTCAACTATTGTAATTTGTAGCCACCTCAATTGAAATTTTTGTGTCTTGTTTTTTGTGGGGTTTAGAAGAGATTTGGGTTTAGGTATGGTTATCGGTCAGAAATGCATAGGAGGATGATTAAACTTCATTTGCTTAAGGATTTAGGTTATTCCCATATTTACAGCAATTATAACGGATGTGACTCTCTGGTCATGTGGTGGTGAAGATCTAGACATGGGGTGTGTTGCTATATTAGTGATCTATGTTTGGACTTGGAACCTGAATTTGAATTTGAAGGTTTTCATATTAGTGATCTAGGACCTGGAACCTGAATTTGAATTTGAAGGTTTTCATATGGAAAAAAATATAGAGATGGGGTGTTGTTATTTTAGTGATCTATGTTTGGACATGGAACTAGGATTTTGAATATGTGAATTTAAATTTGAAGGTTTTTCCTACTCTACCTAATAATGAGTGCACTCAAAAACTTATTATGAGATAATACTGTCTAGTCATTTGATTTCTGTATTTAGCCTTTCTCATATGCAACTTGATAATAAGTGCTCTCAATTTCTCAAGTGTCCCCTCAATGAATAAAATTATCAGTGGCTTTTTGACATTTAATAAAACTTATTATGAGGTAGATTGCCTCCTCATTTGAGACTGTTTGGTCATTTGATTTTTGTATGTAGCCATTTTCCTAAGCCTTTTTCCATTATCTCTTGTCCAGAGTTGGAATGGAATGTTATTATTGAATTCCTTGTGATATCAATAGACCAATGATTATTTTGTTATGAATCTTGGTTACTGCGACTGATGGGATTTTACCAAGGTCTATTTCAATGCGACATGGTCTATCAGTTATCAATAATCTTGAAATGCTTGACTGAGATTTACCCAGACAATAGTTATCCTCTTGAAGGCTCTATCCTCTTGAATGAGCCTTCAAGGAGATGGGGATCGGTTCTAACCTATTGACCCTGTCGACTTGGCCCGAAAACTAACCCTAACTATCTCACAAAGTTACTCATGGATTCCTCTTTCATTAATTTCCTTTTTCCTTTTAGCTACAACCACTAAAATAATAGTTTTGAGATCGAGTTTAATAGAAGCCATAAATAGTTTTGCTAATTTTTAGTAACTTAATTTAGTTCTAGAAACTTTATTTCAACACAAACACAGTTACACAGTTTAACCCAGCCGCTTCGAGCATAACTAATTAACCAGCAATGAAGGAAACTAATTTTCATAGAATAACTTATAGAAATAGCCTTATCCTAATTAATATTTTACAAGAAGACATATTCCATTGAAAATTTATTTTCAACACAGAGTTAGGGTGCCACAAGAAATCACTCGAGGTTGTAAGATAACTATTTTGTGTGGATAACTATTTTATGTTGTGTCAATGCAATTGGTACTTCAATCCGAGGATTTTATCTATTCAAAGGTAAAAATCAATTGAAAATCTATATACAGAACTGTGAATCAGGTGCATGCATGGCTGCGCATCCCCATGCATGAATGGCTAAAGAACTGTTTCTAAGTTGGCTTTTTCACTTTGCTACATCGGTACCAGGTGGCGTCTCACCTAATAACAAACACCTTTGGATATTAGATGGCCATGGGAGCCACATGGCTGTATAAAAAATTGAGGAAGCAAAAAATTTAGGCATCATCCTATTGGCATTGCCCGCTCATATCACTCACAGATTGCAACCTCTTGATGTTGGTGTGTTTGGCCCTTTCAAGAACTATTTCAGGTCGGAGCGCGTTGCATGGATGGCGAAGAATCAAGAGGTTGAGGTGAAAAGGTTTGAGCTAGCAGAGCTTGCAAGTAAAGATTTTAAAAGGGCTTTGACACCATCAAATATCAAGGTTGGCTTTAGGAGGACAGGAATCTGGCCACTGAACTATGATGCTCTTATGCATGATACTAGTTGTAGCCAAGCGTTTCATGTGGATGGTCAGGAAGAAGGCAATGCCCAAACAGGTGTTGAAGTGCAAGAAGTAGATGACCAAGATGATTTTGTTGCAACTTGTAATATGATTTATCTCAAGGACACTTATATGCTGAAGATGACGAAACTGTGTATAAGACACAATATAACAATGAACAAATTTGCAGTAACATGGAGATCGTTCCACAAACTCAAGAACATGAAATTCCTGTTGCTGATATTGTTAATGATATTGTTGAATACGCAGTTGACAATGACCAATTGACATTGCCAAACAAAGTAACCCCACCTTCATGGATAGCGGAAGCAATGATCAATATGAATGCACATAGTGTCTCAGCAACCAATGAAGAAAGCATGAACATGCCCTCACAACCAGCAAAATTGAACAGTGAAATTGTTCATTTTTTTGTGGAAAATAGATCAATGGAAGAAGATGAAGGACATAATGAGGCATCAAATGAAGATAATGATATAGTTCAAATAGTTCCAATAGATACTGAAATGGAAGTACCAAGCAATGACATTAAGATGGGAGGGGTGGAGAAGACACTTGGACGGTTCCTAAAGCTACCAGTAGAGAGAGTATCAATGAAAAAAAAGCAGGGTGCATTGGGTAGTCTTCATCTCGGCTGAAGCTCATAGTTACTCACCTTAGAGGACTATATAAGCCTGTTAGTTGAGACAGAAAAAAGGAAATTTGAAATGTAAGAATTAAAACAGAAAAATAAGGATCTAGTCAAGGAGAAGAAGGCAGCAATGATTGTTGCAGCACAACGTTGAGCAGACGAAAGGATTGAAAGAGATAAAGCAAGGCAAGTTAAGGACCAACAAAAGAAAATGGCAAGACAAGAAATGGAAAAACGAAAGGCACAACAAATGCTTGAAAAGGAATAAGGGATGATCAATGATACAAGAATAGCTGATGAAACCAGGATTATTTCAAACTCATTGGACTCCATTGCAGATAATATACCATTATTCCAAGATCTCATAAACATTCAAGATCCCCACTATCAAATTGAGGGTTTACCCACTTGCCTTGCTCCTAGCAGAGTTGGTGTCAATTCTCTATATGCTCATTACACACCTCCACTTAATGCAGGCGTCAGTAGTGCAAATGTGAGATATGGGTACTCAGTACCTTCATGGTAGGAAGCTGCAAATTGGAATCAATCATATGGCAACAATCAACCATTTCCTAATCAACCCTTGAGTAGTAGGCCAATCTACCTGGCTCAAGAAGGTAACTTGGGGAGTTTTGGCACTCAATATTCTTAGGGCCATAAAGAATAGGAGCGTCATATGTTTTTGGTTCTAACCACGTTATGATGTGGATTTTGGATGGATTGTAACTTTTTCTTGGCACAAAAACATTTTGGCTTACAACACTAGATTGTATCTATTTCTTGTCACAGAATTTTTTTGGCTTACAACACTAGATTGTATCCTTTTCTTGTCACAAAAACATTTTGGCTTACAACCTAGTAGTGATTTCTTGTGGCAACCTAACTCTGTGTTGAAAATAAATTTTCAATGGAATATGTCTTCTTGTAAAATATTAATTAGGATAAAGCTATGTCTATAAGTTATTCTCTGAAAAATAGTTTCCTTCATTGCTCGTTAATTAGTTATACTCGAAGCGGCTGGGTTAAACTGTCTAACTGTGGTTGTGTTGAAATAAAGTTTCTAGAACTAAATTAAGTTGCTGCAAATTAGCAAAACTATTTATGTCTTCTATTAAACTCGATCTGAAAACTATTATTTCAGTGGTTGTAGCTAAAAGGGAAAAGGAAATTAATGAAAGAGGAATCCATGAGTAACTTTGTGAGATAGCTAGGGTTAGCTTTCGGGCCAAGTCGACAAGGTCAACAGGTTAGAACCGATCCCAATCTCCTTGAAGGCTCATTCAAGAGGATAGAGCCTTCAAGAGGATAACTATTGTCCGGGTAAATCTCAGTCAAGAACTTCAAGATTATTGATAACTGATAGACCATGTCGCATTGAAATAGACCTTGGTAAAATCCCATCAGTCGCAGTAACCAAGATTCATCACAAAATAATCATTGGTCTATTGATATCGTGAGGAATTCAATAATAACATTCCATTCCAAATCTGGACAAGAGATAATGGACAAAGGCTTAGGAAAATGGCTACATACAAAAATCAACTGACCAAACGGTCTCAAATGAGGAGGCAATCTACCTCATAATATGTTTTATTAAATGTCAAAAAGCCACTGATAATTTTATTCATTGAGGGGACACTTGAGAAATTGAGAGCACTTATTATCAAGTTGCATATGAAAAAGGCTAAATATAGAAATCAAATGACTAGATAGTATTATCTCATAATAAGTTTTTGAGAGCACTCATTATTAGGTAGAGTAGGAAAAACCTTCAAATTTAAATTCAGATATTCAAAATCCTAGTTCCATGTCCAAACATAGATCACTAAAATAACAACACCCCATCTCTATATTTTTTTCCATATGAAAACCTTCGAATTCAAATTCACGTTCCAGGTCCTAGTTCACTAATATGAAAACCTTCAAATTCAAATTCAGGTTCCAATTCCAAACATAGATCACTAATATAGCAACACACCCCATGTCTAGATCTTCACCACCACATGACCAAAGAGTCACATCCAGTATAATTGCTGTAAATATGAGAATAACCTAAATCCTTAAGCAAATGAAGTTTAATCATCCTCCTATGCATTTCTGACCAATAACCATACCTAAACCCAAATCTCTTCTCAACCCCACAAAAAACAAGACACAAAAATTTCAATTGAGGTGGCTACAAATTGCAATAGTTGAGTAAAACTGGCATCATTTAATCATCTTCTCAACCCCCAAAAGAAATAGGTCAAAAAAATTTCAATTGAGGTTGCTACAAACTGCGACAGTTAAGTAAAATTGGCATCATTTAATGACCTTCTCATCCCCAAAAATAAACAGGACACAAAAATTTCAATTGGGGTGGCTACAAACTGCAACAGTTAAGTATAACTCGTATCATTTAATCATGTATATACAGAACTATACATCAAGATAGCCAAGGCATGAAGCCCAACTATGGTAGCCCATCATCGTGAACAAAATTTTCCTGTAAACTAATAGAGAAGGGGACAAACAAACAAACAGAAATGTTATATACAGAGAATTTTCTGAAGGCTTGTTAACATCAGAGAGCCTGAACACATTTTATCTGTTGACAGGCAGAGCCTGTGCTCTGTCCTTGATGCCAAGAGGAGAGGTGATTTCTGGCCTAGAATTAGTACCAATTATCTTTAAAATATAGTTGACATCTATTTATAAAAAGGAAAGAAATAATGAAATTTGTGTTATAGGATTCTGAGGGCGTTAGGATTATTATTTCAGTCATTTTTCAGATTCGATAGGCCAGATTCAAAGTTGCGAGCAGGTGTAGAGAGTCTATGCACGAGACAAAACCAATAATTAAATAATTGTAATTTGACCAAAAATTGCCCGGGAAGAAGAAAATTTCTCATTAACAACAGGAATATGCCAGCAAAGCTACATAATGATTTGTTGTTGTTCCATGAACGAGAAAACCAATCTTCTAATTCATAATACTATTACAAACCAATAAATGAAATAAACATTGCAGAAGTGGCAACACTGGATATGAACAATAGACAAGAGATAATGGCCAAAGGTATAGGAAAAAGGCTAAATACAGAAATCAAATGACCACATAGTTTATTTCATAATAAGTTTTTGAGAGCACTCATTATCAAGTAGAGTAGGAAAAAAGCTAAATATGGCAATAAGAACCTAAACCAGAGTTCAGTAAGGGTTTTGAGGGTTTCGAGGGCTTGTTTGGGGTCATTGGTGCGATGTTCCAAGAAAATGGGATTTAGCAGTCAGAGAAAATGGAAATTTAGTGTTGTGCTGGTTCATAAATTAAAACCTCATGTGCAAACTTTTGTTAGAGAGAAAGGAGATTAGTGTTCCCCATGCAATTTGAGGTCTATGAGTGGGGAGATGGAGTTTTAGTATCGACAATTCAATAACATGAAGGAACTGCTAAATGTTGGAATGAGAAGCAACATTAATTGTGAAATTGTGTGTATGTTGATTGGGTAGAGTCCTGTGTATTAAGGTCAAGTTTTATGTTATGTTTAGGTCAATGGGACTCCTAAGTGCATTATAGCCTCAATACATGGTGAGAGCTCAAGTACTTTTTGTAAAAATACAAAAAGAAGATCTAATGTAAGTAATATAGAGAATAAAGTGTTTTTATATTGCTAAAGGTGGGTAACTATTTTATGTTGTGTCAATGCAATTGGTACTTCAATCCGAGGATTTTATCTATTCAAAGGTAAAAATCAATTGAAAATCTATATATAGAACTGTGAATTAGGTGCATGCATGGCTACGCATCCCCATGCATGAATGGCTAAAGAACTGTTTCTAAGTTGGCTTTTTCACTTTGCTACATCAGTACCAGGTGGCGTCTCGCCTAATAACAAATTGAGGAAGCAAAAAATTTAGGCATCGACCTATTGGCATTGCCTGCTCATACCACTCACAGACTGCAACCTCTTGATGTTAGTGTGTTTGGCCCTTTCAAGAACTATTGCAGGTCGGAGCGCGTTGCATGGATGGCGAAGAATCCAGAGGTTGAGGTGAAACGGTTTGAGCTAGCAGAGCTTGCAAGTAAAGATTTTAAAAGGGCTTTGACACCATCAAATATCAAGGTTGGCTTTAGGAGGACGGGAATCCAGCCACTGAACTATGATGCTCTTATGCATGATACTAGTTGTAGCCAAGCGTTTCATGTCGATGGTCAGGAAGAAGGGAATTCCCAAACAGGTGTTGAAGTGCAAGAAGTAGATGACCAAGATGATTTTGTTGCAACTCGTAATATGATTTCCCTATCTCAAGGACACTTATATTCTGAAGATGACGAAACTGTGTATAAGACACAATATAACAATGAACAAATTTGCATTAACATGGAGATCGTTCCACAAACTCAAGAACATGAAATTCCTGTTGTTGATATTGCTAATGATATTGTTGAATACGCAGTTGACAATGACCAATTGACATTGCCAAACCAAGTAACCCCACCTTCATGGCTAGCGGAAGCAATGATCAATATGAATGCACATAGTGTCTCAGCAACCAATGAAGAAAGCATGAACATGCCCTCACAACTAGCAGAATTGAACAGTGAAATTGTTCATTTTTTTTTGGAAAATAGATCAATGGAAGAAGATGAAGGACATAATGAGGCATCAAATGAAGATAATGATATAGTTCAAATAGTTCCAATAGATACTGAAATGGAAGTACCAAGCAATGACATTAAGATGGGAGGGGTGGAGAAGACACTTGGACGGTTCCTAAAGCTACCAGTAGAGAGAGTATCAATGAAAAAAAAGCAGGGTGCTTTGGGTAGTCTTCGTCTCGGCCGAAGCTCATAGTTACTCACCTCAGAGGACTATATAAGCCTGTTAGTTGAGTAAGAAAAAAGGAAATTTGAAATGTAAGAATTAAAACAGAAAAATAAGGATCTAGTCAAGGAGAAGAAGGCAGCAAGGATTGTTGCAGCACAACGTCGAGCAGATGAAAGGATTGAAAGAGATAGAGCAAGGCAAGTTAAGGACCAACAAAAGCAAATGGGAAGACAAGAAACGGAAAAACGAAAGGCACAACAAATGCTTGAAAAGGAATAAGGGATGTTCAATGATACAAGAATAGCTGATGAAACCAGGATTATTTCAAACTCATTGGACTCCATTGTAGATAATATATCATTATTTCAAGATCTCATAAACATTCAAGATCCCCACTATCAAATTGAGGGTTTTCCCACTTGCCTTTCTCCTAGCAGAGTTGGTGTCAATTCTCTATATGATCATCACACACCTCCACTTAATGCAGGGGTCAGTAGTGCAAATGTGAGATATGGGTACTCAGTACCTTCATGGTAGGAAGCTGCAAATTGGAATCAATCATATGGCAACAATCAACCATTTCCTAATCAACCCTTGAGTAGTAGGCCAACCTACCTGGCTCAAGAAGGTAACTTGGGGAGTTTTGGCACTCAATATTCTTAGGGCCATAAAGAATAGAAGCGTCATATGTTTTTGGTTCTAACCACGTTATGATGTGGATTTTGGATGGATTGTATCTTTTTCTTGGCACAAAAACATTTTGGCTTACAACACTAGATTGTATCTATTTCTTGTCACAGAAATTTTTTGGATTACAACACTAGATTGTATCTTTTTCTTGTCACAAAAACATTTTGGCTTACAACCTAGTAGTGATTTCTTGTGGCAACCTAACTCTGTGTTGAAAATAA
>APFE031676250.1:51788-65437 GCA_000404065.3 Pinus taeda | reverse complement strand
GAAAGATACAACCAAGGTTCTGACGTTGAACCTATTCTCTGGCTGGGTGAGCAGCTATGTATGCCTTGCAAAAGACCTTCTCTCTCTCAGGATTCCGGCAGCATAACCTCCCTATGCTTCAAAACTCTTACTATCACTCTAGCATTACTCCAGTACTCACAAAAACTAACTTGTTTAATGCATGAGGACAGGCTTTTATAGATGAAGAAGGGAGGAAAATACAATGTACCAGGACGCCCATTGTGGATTGGCATTATCCTGAAACGCTATTGAGGATAGTTGTCATGGATAAACAATGACTCTCGACCTCTATCTTGTGGATTTTTCCCTCAAAGAACTTAATGATAAGAGAGGAAAAAACATATGGGTGCGTGTTGGCCAAAAATCATTACTAAACTTAGTTGGCACAAGTGTTGCTCTAGGACAGAGCGCCAATGGGCGCGCCCCCTTTTGAGGATCTGAGTCATTGGCGCGGGTAAGACACTGTGTACCTGCGCCAATGGAAAAAGGGCACTTTTCAGGGATAATTTGCAAAAGGTGTCTTCAGGGAACATGAATTACATACTAAGGGGAACATAATGCAAATGTTTTTAGGTTATGTCACTGCTCACAGGTCCCAGAATGTGTCCTCCAATATACGAAAACAGGGGTAACAGGGACGGTGACCAATGGTGACAAATTACTGTGTAACAGGTCTTTGCTATACACTGGCTTCAATTATGCTATTGATTTCAAAGTGTTTACTTCGTTGTTTAACTGTTTGCTAGGCATTTTGTTACAGGTCACGGTGGCGGGGTGGCTCAGCTCTTGGCTCTCATCTGTTGTTCAACCAAAGGAAAGTTCTCCCTCTATGTCTTACACTTCTGCTTCGCTTCCTACAGTTATTGAGCGTTCTTGCTCCTTGTGAGTAGTGGGCACTCTACGACTGTGACCTTGGTCCACGGCTTCCTTCCTCATTCGCACAAGCTTGACTCCTTTGGTAAGTAGTCTTCCCTTAAACCCTTACCTCTGTTTTCATTGTTTGTTTTTGTAGCTCTGTTTGTTGGATTCTAATGACCCTGTTTGTTGGCCACACAGGAATATGGTTGGGCTCTCCGTTTGTCAGTCTCATGCCTTGACACCTACGCTTGTATTGGGTAGGGTCGCTCCTTGTTATTCCTCTGTCTGTCTGTCTGAAGCATTTGGTGTTGGCAATCTTCTCTAGGTCTGTTGTTGAGGGTTTGGCTTCAGCCTCACTATGTCTTGGCCTGTCTATTTATGCCTCCGGCTATTTAACTCATGAACTTTAATTATATTGGTCCTATGGTGACCTCGTGGTTGTATTTGGCACTATCAATGGAGGACCTTTGTTTTCATGGCTTGTCTGTATTTGATAATTGTATCTTGGACTGTAGATATTTAATATCGATATATACACAGTGATTTCTTTTTGATAATTAAATAGTAAAGGGGAATGATATGATTTCTATTGGTACCTGTAGATATTTGTTTATTCCTTCGACAATGATTATGCTCGATTTTTCTGTAAGCCCACTCCGTTGTTTTGATGAACTTGTTTGCATATTCTTCTTACTTCTGTGTTAACTATTCACTCTTTGTCATCATTATGAAATGGATAAATGAATGTAATTAAGTTAGGAAGAAAATACTTAGGCTGCAATATGTGGATTTAGACTTTCTTGTTTTTCAGAATGATTTCATACTTGTTTCTATTCAATATTATGATGATAATTACAGTGGCTTTTTCCTTCCTTTTTTGTAAAGATCATTGTACAGTTATTAAACTGTTAGCATTACGTTTTAGTTATTCCTTGATAATTGTTCATTCTTGACTGTATTCTAAAAGTAAATTTAAACAAAAATAAAAATAACGTAAACAAAAACAAATAGTGGTCTGAGGCAGCCTTAAACTTAACATAAGGTCCTAAATGATGTTAACTAGAAATTTAAATGAAAATTTAAAAAAAAAACTATCTGAAACTCCTTCTGCCTACCAAAGACAAATACTCCATCCATGACCTCCCTTAGTTGGATGCTCCTGCATCAGAGACTTAGATTTTTCTTGGAGCACTCTTGGAGGGTGTGGCATACTTGGATTCTTGGAGCAAGAAGGCAAATGAAGAGCAACAAAGTGCAAGAGAGCATCGTGATGAACAACGACATCATATTTTCTTGCAGGTACCAATTTGCATGTATGTTTCCTTCACTAGTTTTGGCATGCATGACATATGCATGTGGATTCTTGGTTGTGATCTATCATTGGCATGGAGGATGGCCAACATTAATAGTGGATTGCCTAGCCTTGCCATTTCCTGGATAGCCATGGTGATTGTGGGTTTATTTCCTTTTTGTTTTTTTGTTGGTTCTCATGTTTCCTTAGCTTTGGTTGAGTTATTAATCTCATAGCCTTGGTTGGACAAACACTCTAGAGCCCTTGAACATCTTGGGTTTAGTTACTAGTCTCGTAGCCTTGGTTGGACAAGCACTCTGGAGCCCTTGGTGGGTTAAGGTACTAGTCCCATAGCCTTAGTTAGACAACTGCTCTGGAGCCCAGTAAAAATTGTAGGTTGACTTACTAGTCTCGTAGCTGAGTTCGAAAAACACTCTGGAGCCCTATATGGTTGGGATATACACCGATCTAATGATAGTTTTGGTGAAGTATAACCGTGAGGGGGAATCATTGTTTGATGGGTTGAGGGAGATGGCCTCTGGAAGCCCTGGATGAGTTTTGATTGATGTGTTCAATGAGATCCTACATTCATGCTTGGAATATGGCACCAGGGTGAGTGGTTGAAGAGAGATTTGGCTCAGCGATACTATGGTCAGGTGGAACATGGAAGTCCCATCCCAGGTTTGGATATTTCATCATTGATGAAAGGTCATTTCTCCTTGTATTTCTATGAGTATTATGATGGATTATATGTGGTTTATATGGTTGTCATTTCATGGATAATTTTGTCCCTATTATGTTGGTTATGTATATGTCTTATGGCAGTAGCCATGTATGACTCTCATCATGTTCTTACTTGTTATTGAATGAACAATGTATCTATGACCTAATGGATGAAATGGCATCTAATGTGATAAGGATACAATGCTTCATAGTGATTATCATATAATTATGAAACTCCTATGCTCAGATATGTTATTTACACTTGTAGGTTGCATATTTACTAAGTGTTTGACAAAATTCCTATCATGGCTAGTAAGTGTCCAATCAAGGTCTTGAACAACTATATTCTTTAGTATTATTATTTCCATGTTATTTTATTGATTTGAAGATATGGTTCAATTATGGGCAGTGACCTGAGCTATGGGCCTAAAAAGTGGCTCAAATCCTAGAATCATTGGAATAGCATTGAAAAATTGGGTCTCAGTCGCTGGCAGGCAAGCCTGTGAGAGCGAATCTAGGGTTACAACCTCATGCATGCCTTGTCATGGGAGAAAATTTGGGTTTAATTCATCTAAATGCTAGGTTAACTCAGGGGTTGGGCACCTAGAGTGGTAGATTAGCTCCTAGGGGTCCTAAAACACCTTAGGGAGGTTTGTGTGTTGTGTTTTCATCGATTCTATTTCCTTAAGGTTACCTAGGAGATTGAATCATATCATAATAGCCTCTCATCACATGTTTACCTCGGTTGGCTAGCTGCTTTGGTGGATGTGTGAGGAGGGTGTTACAAAAGAAATATTGAAATTATTTTGCATTTTATAGTAAAGAAGTATTGAAATTATGTTGTTAAGGAAATTTTTGGATAGCTAAATTATTGCATGTTTAATTGGGTTGAGAGGCTCACTCTACAACCTAGTATGAGGGGATGTGTAAGTTCATCCATCCATCCATGCCCCTTTAAAATAAAAATAGAAAATATATTTTTTTTCTAAATAGAAAAATAATATCGGCTATAATTAATAAAAATGAATATGTTCTAACGTAATTAGAAGTAAAAAAAAATGTGTGAACCACATGTTTAAATCTTATACTTTTCAAAAATATTTGAGTCAGAGATTCAAATAAACTATTTGAAGATCTATGTGAACTAATTTATGTCAATATCAACTTCATATATATCTATATATAGAAATTTTATTTGGGCTTATATATACTCTATTTAGCAATCAAAAATGCAATTTCAACAATGATAAATAACACATTGTATTTTGCACTTTGAAAATGTTTGCACGTGAAGAAATTTGATCCCTTTCGACTTATGTTAGATCCGTACTTAATATGGATCTATGCTAATATGTAACTGAAAAAATAAATAAAACGTTTAAATTTGAATTGTATTGTATGTTAAAATAATATTTAAGTTATATCGTAGATTTTTTTCTATGAATTTTTTATCCATCTATATCAAGTTTGTGTAAATGTTAAAACAAGTCATTTAAATATTTGATATTTTTTTTATAAATTCAAAAAAGTGAATAATGGTATAAAAACATAAATATTTGAAAGTTAGATATTTGATAGTAAGTCTTTAATTTTTGTTTTTTTTTGTCATTTTGACATGGGAGTGAATAATCTGAAACTATATGTAGGGGAAATACACCCTTTTGAGTCTTTCATACTTGTTCAATTGAAGCTTCTATGATCCATAATAGTTGTAAGAAGAACTTCGGCTTAAATCACATGTAGAAAGACCAAAGGTTCGAAACGCGTCGACAAAGGTCTTTCATACTTGTTTATAATAATGATCCCAACTTGTTGAGGTTGAATTATATAATATATGACTGTCCATTACTGGTGCTATTTATAAAGACATTTTTATTAATAATGTAGAAAAAATTCCAAATGAAATACACCATTCAATCATGTTTATAAACACAATTTTTATTAATTACGTAGTAAACTTTTTTTAATTACGTAGTAGAAAGTCCAGTGAAATGAACTTAAACATGGATATCTAGCAATTTTGATTTATAATCTCGCTTAACTGTATCTCTACCTAATTTAAATCATTATTTACAAAAAAAAATGAAACAATCTCAATATTGCATAACATACATGGCAACAATATAACAATTACAATATTATATAGTATACATTCCAATTTTGAATTTAAACACTTTCAACGGACTTTCTAAAATCTATTACCAACCAATTATCCTAAATGCAATTAGATTTCTAATGCAGGAGCATTTGACTAGGGAGGCAAAAGGTGGACAAGTTGTTTTGATTAAGTTCACTTTTAGTTAGTTTTATTTTTATTTTTTAATGAAGGTTGTTACAGGGAATGTTTTTATTTATAAACTGAAAAATAGTTAGAATAGGATTTGTTTAAAATAAGTTAGAAATGAAACTGAATGAAACTGGAAAATAACTTTAATGTAACTGAGGTTGGTTCCTCAACAGTATGAGGCTGCTAGCAAGCATAAATAGGGAACCCATAATCAAAAGTGGGGTTGCTGCCATCTAGATGAAAAAAAGGAAAGAAAGCATAACTCTAAACAATTATTATTTTTTATGAATTTAAAGGAAGCTTACATGTATTCATTGTTTCAGAAGCAACAAGTATAAATTACTGTGCATAGAAATTAAACAACAATTTTTGTGGTTAACATTCAAACTACGCACGGAGACTGAAAGGATCAAATGCGACAGAGCCAAACCATCCAGGTACATTACCAAATACATACTATTGATTTAAATTAGAAATTTACAATATATATATATATATATATATATATATATATATATATTATATATATATATATATATATATATATAATATTCATCAGGTCCACGGAAGTATAGGACAGAACTTCCAGATTCCACACAACCCTCAAGACATGGAATCCTAAAAAAAAAACAATAGTCCTTCACACAAACTAGATAGGCCGAGGAGGGCTTCCACAAACCAGATAGACCAAAGTAGTACATAGACGAAACAACAGACATGACAACCAACAGTAGAAGGCCAAAACACATTCCCAGAATAGAAAACAAAATCGACAGGATGGGCTTGTAGCACAGGAGGCAACCAAGTATCGACAGACCAACAAACTGAAACCCCAAGGGTTAAACAACTATAGCCCAAAACCAAAATGCAACCGCAAAGCACAGTTAAGGACGGACCCTACCCAATTTAAGCAAATCGGACCCAAATATTCAAGGATGAGACCACGACGTTTCATCCCTGAGAAACAGCCCCTTGTAGCCACAACATATAGGAGAGGGATACCTGCACAGTGACAAGAAGATTGTGAGAGAGGAAGCATAGCTATCTAGCACACAACAACACTAGAGAAAAAACAAGGAACTTGACCCATGGTGAATACTTGAAGGCGAGGCTGGACTCCACAATGGAGCCACGAGTTGAAACCCCAACCTGAGCGCAACCAACAACCGAAGTGCCATGATACTATAGCCTACTCACCAAGAGCAAGGTCGTTAATAAAAACTACATAAAGGAAAAACAGTGGAATTGGAATAGGGTTTTTACCTGTCAAATAAGCAGCCAAGCCATCGACGAGAGTAACAGGGTTTTTATTTGTCAAATAAGCAACCAAGCCATCGAAATAAGGCATATCCAAAATGACAAACCAAACCTGAGACCTCCACAAAAAACCAGGTGTATAGCAGGCACCAGGTCCAACGAAAAACATTCATATAACTAGCAAACAATAGAGGACCAGAGCCAGAGAAGAACCAAGAGGATAGCGAGCAATAGAGACCGATCTTCTTCCAGAGTTGAACCAGACAAGCCTCAGAGGAATGGAAGCATAACTCAAATGAAAAACAACGTAAATGAGCTGAGGTCAAGCCATACCATAGACATTGTGCCCACACAAAACGAGACCAACCTTGGACCAGATGCGCATTGAAGGCACCATAAACCCTCACCAAACCTCGGTGTGTGCTAGCACGGGAAGGATCAAGGATGGGCCAGCTACCATGCAACCATCTTAGGATCGCCATCAAATTTTGGTATCAGAGGAGGTTCTTTTCTCAAAAGAAAAAAATGGAAGTAGGAAGAAGAGGTCGAGGTAGAGTTATCATGAGAGTAGCTGATGAAGGGTTGCGAGAAGAAATCAGGATCCTAAGTGCCCAATTGGTAGCAGTGGAAGTAGGGAGGCATACGGATCCAAAAGGTGGTGATAACAGTGAAGAAGAAGTTGCAACCACGACGTATGGGTCAGACAAAGCGGGACCAGAGATAAATTTATTGAGATCAATTTTGTTGTAAAGTAGTAAGACAAAGCGAGAGCTTTCGAATTACAATGGCAGTTTATCTATGGAGTTATTATTCGATTGGATTAGTGAGCTGGATAAATACTTCGAGTGTGAAGAAATCAGTGAAGATAAGAAGGTCAAGTTTGCAGCCACCAAACTGAAGGGACATGCAGCACTGTGGTGGGACAATGTGCAGGCAGAAAGGAGAAGGTCAAATAAACCATTGATCAAAAAGTGGAATAGGATGATTGCCAAGATGAAGAGTAAGTTTCTACCCAAAGATTATCAGATTGCTCCATATAGTTAGGTGCAGAACCTGAAGCAAATAGCAATGATTGTGAAGGAGTATATAGAAGAATTCTAAAGATTGAACCTATGAGTGGGTTATGTTGAAGATACCCTAGAAAAGACAACAAGGTTTGTGAATGGCATACAGATGGAGATACTAGATGAGATTAGTATTCTTTCCCCCAAGTCCATAGAGGAAGCCTATCAAAGTGCTTTGAAGGCAAAATAAAAGATCTCCAGAACGCAGAATGCCAGAATAGGACGTGGATGTGGCAGAGGAAGAGGACAGTCTTTTGGCAGAGGCATAACTGTCAACAGCAATGAAGAGGGTAGCAGTTCAAAAACTACAGGACCAACTGACAAAGAAGGAAACTCTAGAGGAGGAAGGCCTTACCAACAAGGAAAAGGTAATGGCAGAGGCAAAGGAGATGCCTATCAGTGTTACAAGTGTCACAAGCGGGGACACAGGTCTTTTGAATGTCCTGAAAGTGATCAAGCAGGGCAAAGAGGAGCATATGTTGCTCAATCGGAAGAAGCAGAGGCATCGCCACAAGAAGTGGAGAACATGCCTGAAACGGGAGAAGCCTTAGTGTTAAACAAGGTATTGTTGAAACCGGATAAAGATTTAGCTGACCGAACATAGCAGAAAGCAAGGTTCCGAACTGTGTGTAAATAACATGGGAAATGTTGCAAATTGATTATTGATAGTGGGAGCACTGACAACCTGGTAGCCACTGAAATGGTAGAAAAATTGGGTTTAAAAAGATTGTACCAATAGCATATAGAGTGTCTTGGTTACAAAAAGGACACCAACTACTGGTTGATGAGCAGTGTGAAGTGGAGTTTCACATTGCTAGGTGTAAGGATAAAGTAACTTGTGATATCATGCTGATGGATGTGTGCCACATACTACTGGCAGTATGACAGGAAAGTTGTCCATGATGGGAAGACAAACTGTTACAAGTTTGCTAAGGATGGGATAAATCATACGCTAGTACCCATAAAAGAGGAGGATACGGCAGAAAACAGTGGAACAAAAGCATTATTGTTAGGAGAAAAAGAGTTTCTACAGTAGATTGGAGATGATGAGGTAAAATATGAAATTGTGCAAAGGCCAAGAGTAGTGTTAATCCATATTGAGATTACTAACTTACTTGAGGAGATACAGGATATGCTGTAGGAGTTTAGTGACATTCTGGTGGATGATCTACCAGATAAATTGCCACCAAAAAGGAGTATCAATCACCATATTTATTTCATTCTAGGGGCTAGTTTACCAAACAAAGCTGCTTACCAGATGAGTCCAAAGGACAATGAAGAGATTAGGAAGTAGGTATAGGAATTGTTGGATAAAGGGTTGATTCGAGAGAGTTTAAGTCCTTGTGCGGTCCCAACTATTTTAGCTCCCAAGAAAGGAGGTGAATGGTAGATGTGTACTGATCCTCGAGCGATTAACAAGATCACTATTGGGTACAAGTTTCCTTTACTGCGAATGGACGACATGATGGACTGTTTCAGTGGAGTGGCATATTTTTCGAAGATTGATTTGAAAAGCGGATATCACCAGATTCAGATTCGTGAAGGGGACGAATGGAAGACAACTTTCAAGACCAATGAAGGTCTGTATGAATCGCTAGTCATGCCATTTGGACTAAGCAACGCACCTAGCGCATTCATGTGCTTGATGAATGAGATGCTGAAGGAATACAATGGAAAGTTCATGATTGTATATCTAGATGATATCCTTATTTTTAGTAACATGGAGGAAGAACATGTCTGACATGTCACGTGTGTCCTGGAAAAGTTGCAGCAAAACAAATTACTACTAAATTTGAAGTGTACTTTTTTTAAGAAAGAATTGATTTATTTAGGATTTGTGATTTTGGAAAATGAATTAAAGATGGATCTGGAAAAGGTTGCAGCCATAGTTAGCTCGCCATCCCCCAAGAGTTTTTTGAAGTGCAGAGTTTTCATGGGTTTGCAAGTTTTTATCGAAAATTCATAAAATATTTCAGTGGGATTTGTGCACCCATGGTGGATACTGTTAAAAAGGAAAATCAACCTTTTGATTGGACAGACTCTTTCCGTTGCTGAAAAAGAAGATCATCGAAAGACCAATTTTGAGGTTGCCAATTTTCAACAAACTTTTTCAAGTTCGTTGTGATGCCAGTGGGATAGCCATTGGAGCAGTACTCAGCCAAGAGGACAAACCAATGGCCTATTTCAGCGAGAAGTTGGATGAGATTAGGCAGAAGTATACGTCTTATGACAAGGAATTTTATGCAGTGGTCCAAGCACTGAAACATTGGAGACATTACTTGATGGCGAATGAATTTGTTTTGTTTTCAGACAATTTTGCATTGCAGTATGTTATGCAACAGCACAAGCTAAACCATAAACATGTGAAGTGGGTGGAGTACCTCTAGAGTTTTACATTTGTATTGAAACACATCAGCAGTCAAGCCAACAAAGTGGCAGATGCGTTAAGCAGGAGAAATTTGATTTTACAGGAAAGCATAGTGCAGTGTTAGGATTGGAGCATCTTAAGGATCTGTATGAAATAGATGCAAACTTTAAGGAAGCGTACGAAGCTTTCCAGAATCCCCTGTTGAGGGACAACAGTTCATGGCTAGACTATAACATACAGGAAGGATTGATGTTCAAGGGAGGACAATTGTGTATTCTGGAATGTTCGATGAGGGAAAACTTAATCCAGGAAAAACATAGTGGGGATTTAGCCAGACATTTTTGCATTGATACAACTTTGGATCAAGTGAGCCACTTATATTATTGGTCAAAAATGCGTAGAGACATACAATGATTTGTGCCTAGGTGTAAGATGTGTCAGCTTGCGAAGGGACACAGTCAAAATACAGGATTATATACACCCCTGCGTATTCCGGACAGACCATGGGACTCAGTCAATTTAGACTTTGTCTTAGGTTTGCCAAGAACACAGAAAGAGTTCTATTCAATCATGGTGGTGGTGGATCACTTCACCAAGATGGTGCATTTCATTCCCTGTAGGAAGACCAGCGATGCCACACATGTAGCACACTTTTTCTTCACAGAGATTGTCAGGTTACATGGCTTGCTGAAGTCTATTATTTCAGATCGGGACGTGAAGTTCACAGGTCATTTTTGGCAGACTTTGTGGAAAAAGCTAGATACCAAACTAAAATTCAGCTCATCTTATCACCCACAGACTGAGGTGATGAACTGAAGTTTGGGGAATCTGTTACGTAGTCTGGTTGGTGAAAATTCACGACAATGGGATCACGTGCTCGCACAAGCAGAGTTCGCTTATAATGATTCACCCAACAAGAGTATGGGAAGAAGTCCTTTCCAGATCCTATACTGGATGCACCCCCATGGTGTGCATGGTTTACAGGATTTGGGTCGGTTGGAACGAAGGAGTGCTGATGGTGAAGACTTCACGAAGGTGATCAACAAACTTCATGAACAAGTGAAATCCAAATTACAGGACAACAGCCAAAAGTATAAACAGAAGGCAAATTCAAAATGGCGGGAAGTGCAATTCAATGTAGGGGACCTGGTACTCGCACATCTACACAAAGAAAGGTTTCCTAAAGGCAAATATAACAATATGAAACTACAAAAAATAGGACCTTGCAGGATACTGTGAAAGTTCTCTGCAAATGCATATGAACTACAACTTCCCTCGAGTATAGGGATCTCGCCCATCTTCAAAGTGGTAGACCTGTACCCTTACATTACTGCTAATGTGGAGGATAGTTCGACAGAACACACACGGGACACCCAGGGGGAGACTGAGTCATGGGTAAAACAGATGCCACCAACCAAGCCTCTAGGGATCGAACAAATCTTGGATACTCATGTGGCCAAGCAGACTTGACGAAAAGAGTACTTATAGTACTTGGTCAAATGGAAGGACCATCCAATTGAGGACAACTCTTTGTTGGATGCAAGCGAGATTCAAAGCGTCGGGTACTCGATTGAAGAGCTCATGGACAGGAGCCATGAGATTCATTCACCCGAGGAGCCTAATGCACGAGCATCCGACTAGGGAGGCGACAGTTGGACAAGTTGTTTTGAGTAAGTTCACTTTTAATTAGTTTTATTTTTATTTTTTAAATGAAGGTTGTTACATCTAATGTTTTTATTTATAAACTAAACAGTGGTTAGAATAGGATTTGTTTAACATAAGTTAGAAATGAAACTGAATGAAACTGGAAAATAACTATAATGTAACTGAGGGTGGTTCCTCAACAGTATGAGGCTACCAGCAAGCATAAATAGGCAACCTAGAATCAAAAGTGGGGTTGTTGCCATCTAGATGAAAAAAAGGAAAGAAAGCATAACTCTGAACAATTATTTTTTTTATGAATTTAAAGAAAGCTTACAGGTATTCACTGTTTCAGAAGAAACAAGTATAAATTACTATGCATAGCAATTAAACACCAAATTGTGTGGTTAACATTCAAACTGCGCACTGAGACTGAAAGGATCAAATGTTACAAAGCCAAACCATCCAGGTACATTACCAAATACATACTATTGATTTAAATTATAAATTTACAATATATATATTATATATATATATATATATATAATATATATATATATATATATATATATATATATATATATATATATTCATCAGGTCCACAGAAGTACAGGACAAAACTTTCAAATTCCATGCAGGCCTCATGACACAAAGTCCTAAAAAAAAAAACAACAGTACTTCACACAAACAAGATAGGCCGAGGAGGGTTTCCACAACCCAGATAGACCAAAGCAGTACACAGATGAAACAATAGAAACGACAACCAACAGCAGAAGACCGAAACACATTCCCAGAACATAAAACAAAATCGACAAGATGGGCTCATTGCATAGGACGCTACCAAGTATTGATAGACCAACAAACTTAAACCCCAAGGGTTAAACAACTATAGCTTGAAACCAAAATGCAACCACAGAGCACAGTCAAGGAAGGACCCTACCTGATTTAAGCACATCGGACCCAAATCTTCAAGGATGAGACCACATTGTTTCATCCCCGAGAGCCAACCCCTTGCAGCCACAAGAAAGAGGAGAGGGATACCTGCATAGTGACAAGAAGATTGTCAGAAAGGAAGCATAGCTATATAACACACAACAACACCAGACAAAAAACAAGGAACTTGACCCACGGTGAATACCTAAAAGGAAGGCCAGACTCCACAGTTGAGCCATGAGTTGAAACCCCAACCTGAGCGCAACTAACGACCGAACTGCCATGATACCACAGCCTACTCACTAGGAGTAAGGCCGTTAATAAAAACTATAGGAAGGCGACATAGTGGAATCGTAACAGGGTTTTTACTTGTCAAATAAGTAGTCGGCCATCGACAAGAGTAACAGGCGGAGGGCCTGTAAAATGCGACGAAAACCCAGTTAGAAAACATCACCTACAAGTTGTAAAAGAATCATTCAAAGACAGTCGAAATAAGGCATACCCAGAATGACAAACCAAACTTGAGACCTCCACGGAAAACCAGGTGTACAACAACCACCAGGCCCAACGAAAAACATTCATATAACTAGCAAACGATAGAGGACTGGAACCAGAGAAGAACCAAGAGGATAGCGGACAACAGAGACCCATCTTCTTCCAGAGCCGAACCAGACAAGCCATAGAGGAACATAAGCATAACTCAAACGAACAACAACGCAAATGACGCCAGGTCAATCCATACCATAGACACCGTGCTCAGACAAAATGAGATCAACCTCCAGCCGGATGCGCATTGGAGGTGCCATAAACCCTCACCAAACCTCAGTGTGTGCCAACGCGGGAAGGACCAAGGACGGGCCAGCTGCCATGTAAGTCTTGCCACACAACTGTCTCGGGATTGCCACCAATTTCTCAATATTGAAAGTTCAACATATTACCATGAATAGATTTTATCAAAAAGGTTTTTGTAATTATTTTTTTAATAACTTCAATTTATTAATTTATTATACTTGTTGTAGACATGGCATACACATTGAGTTTTTCTTTTGACTACATATTAGTTTGTCTTTGACAAAAAAAATTATGTTACTTATCCATAGTTTAACATTGAGAATTCAATTTTTGTTATTTTCTTTTATTATTTAAATTTATTTATTTGTAAGATGATTGGTTGAGATCTTATTATGGGTTGTTAAGTAACTTCCA
>APFE031676250.1:25046-51008 GCA_000404065.3 Pinus taeda | reverse complement strand
ATTATTATTATTATTATTATTATCCAATTTTAAGGTCACGGCCAAGCCAAATACTAAATTGGTGTATGAGACCCCCTTGTTTGTGGAACAAGGTACGTGCCTCGACGTAGCGATTTGACTGCTAAGTCTATGAAGGCATATATACCGTACCTTCCTCTGGTTTCGAACCTGTAACCTCTTAGCAGGAAATACATGCCCTTAACCATTAGGCTCACTAAAGTTGTATTATATGTTAATATAAACAATTTTAGTTAACCATATTTCTTAATTTTTCATGATGACATTTATCAATATAATATTTTATTAGTTATTTTAATTTTGTGTTTATTGTTTTTTAATATAATTAGACTATATTTAAGCTAGGCTCGTGTACTAGCTACTATTTAACACTTTTTCAATTACACAATATACATTTACTTATAAATTTTTAAATACTATGAACGTTTACATATATATTTTAAATACAAAGTTTCATCTTCTTCTCTAGTGACCAATGTCGTTGGTGACAAATAACTATCTAGACACGTTAAATCACTAATAAATGTGTCTTTAAATAATGTAAATCACTAGAAGTTAACAATGTTGTTGAAATTTGTGTCTTGTAATGTTGACGAATTAATTATACCATGCAATCAATTTTGTTTTTGTTATCTCCATGCATCCTCTATTGTAGTTTCAGAAAAAGTGTCAAAGCAAATGGGAGTTCTTTAGAGTTGGATTGGAGGCCATATTTCCATTCACTGATAACTCTTAGAATGCCAGGAGATATTTAGAGTTGGATTGGAGCCCATATCTCCATTCACTGATACCTCTTAGAACACCAGCAGGCTTAGCAAAAAAGGTTTGTGTTTTCTTCCTGATCCACAACGGAGCTTAGCAAAAAGGGTTTGTTTTTTCTTCGTGATCCACGATGGAAGGATATATGGTAAAGGAAATAACCTATTTACCACATCCAATGGGGCTTAACAAAAAAAGGGTTTGTCTTTTCTTCGTGATACGTGATGGGAGGATATATGGTAAAGGAAATAACCTATTTACCACAACCAGTCAAAGTCAAACACTGAAGGAGAATCATGATGAAGCTTGTCATAATTTCCTCCAAATTAAAACAAAAATCAAGAAATGAACTCTATTTTCATGTAAGAGTCATCCGAAACCTTAATTTTTGGGTTTAATATGATACTTTGAACATCATTTTGCCATTTTTCATTTTTTTTTTGCACAATGCAAGTCACAAATTAATAATGTAAGAGTCATCCGAAACCTTAATTTTTGGGTTTAATATGATACTTTGAACATCATTTTGCCATTTTTCATTTTTTTTTGCACAATGCAATTCACAAATTAATAATTCAATAATTGTTATGCCATGTAGAGTGATCATATCAAAATCTATGCCAAACCTTCCCACTAGTCTCACACATATGAAAATATTGAAACAAGATATATTAAAGGTGCTAAACTATATAATGAATACTTCACACATTTTATGTTTGTGAAAAATATTTGAGAAATACTAAAGCTATATTTGGTGTTACTGAAAAAATGAAAGAAAAGGAAAGCTTTTGACAAGTTGTATTTATAAGTGGCATCAGAATGACCTTGAAGGTTTGTGTTTACTTGTATATATATATTTGAAAGTTTAGTGTTGATTGGGGTTGTGATTGTGTAAGATCTATCCACAAAAAGTTTGAACAAATGAAACATGCTTGGAGTCGTGGATATATATATATATATAGTTGACAAGGAGAGATGAAGCATCTTATGACAAGATTCTTAGGAGTACATTTAGTCAACCTATGTTTTGATGTCTAGATCTCGAAGTAGGAAGGGTGACATTGGTCATGGAGCTCTGACCTTGGATACACACCTAGATCCCTAGATTGGTGGTAGAGCTTAAAGCCTGATGGTATCTATAGTGGCTAAAACTTGAGTCCATATTAGTCCCCATTGATTAGAGTACCTTTGTTAGGTATCTAATATGTAGTAGTTCTTGTGCTAGAACTCTTCGTAGTTCATATCATTTCGAGATCTTCAATGTACCTCTATGTGTGTGTAATTATGAATACCTCCCTGGTTAAGAGGGAGTGTTGAAAAATGTAACTAGTGTCGATCTTCATGATTGAATTTGAGTCATGTATCTATCAAAAGAAAGACAAGAAAATTTATTTTTATTGAATTATTAAAACATGGGTTTCATGTTTTGGTCAATAGTCAATAGGTCAAAGCACTCATTGAGTGCTCTAAGATTTTTGTTAAGTGAAAGTCAAATTTATTATGCAAGAAACCCTTCTTGGGTTCATGATGTAAAAGAAAGAAATTTATTTTTTCATGTCAAACCCTCCATCCATCAAGTCAGCATTAGGCTCTTCTAAATCGATTCCAATTTCACCTTCGACAAGTCGAATTCTCCTATTATTCATGTCGAATCAATATATAGGAAGAAACAACTATATATACCTAAGTGAACTCAACCAAATGAATAACTAGTCAAGAAGTTCGGAAATAATTACAGGATAACGAAGTTAAGCAATTCAAATCATCTATAGGACTGAAGTATTGGGTGACTACAGGACTGAGGCATCATGTTAGTATAGGACGAAATTACTATTGCTGAGTAAAGGTTCAATTGCAGAGAGGACTGTATTCATATTTGGTCAGCTTGATGGATGGAAGGGTAAAAGTCTGTGTCAAAGGTCTTGGTTGTCTTACTTTGATATGAATCTACTAAGGAAGAGTTTGACTAGGTTTTTCCCCTCCATGGGGGTTTTTCCCTAGGTGAGTGCCTACATTTGGTGTTTCTTTGTTTTCATGGTTTTGATAATTGTTTGATGAACAAAGAAATAATAACTATAAGAAGTAGAAGAAGAATTTAATCACAAGAATCTATCAAAAGTAAAGAGAAACCAATATAATAGAAGACCTGATTTCTTTGCTCTAGATTTCTCAACATCTTATAAGTTAATTTAACTAGGAATTAATTTCTATTTTTTTAGCTAAATTATATGCCACTGGGTTACTTGTTTGGATCTATATATATTTAATTTAAAATTTTATATGTTATTAATTTTAATTTTTTCATTTTATACAAGTTTTTAAATATATTTTAATATATTATTAATTTGAATAATTTTTATTTTATTTATGTTTTTATTTTGATCTATATTTCCTGTGTTATTCATTATATGTATGGTATTACATATTCATTTTTGTTTTTGACTAAGTATTAATTTGTCTTTGACCAAAAATTTTACAACTTATTCATAGTTTAACATTGGGAATTCAATTTTTGTTATTTTCAATTATTATTTAAATCTATTTATTTGTAAGCCGATTGATTGAATTCTTATTATGTGTGTTGTTTAGTAACTTCCATTTTTCTATTAGTTACTAATTTTTTTAGGTTTTTTTTTTTATTTATCTTTTCTTTTTTTTTTTCCTTATCTCTATTATTTCCTTTTCATGGATTGTAGTTTTTAATCATATTTGAATTTAAGATGACAAAATTAAAGATAAAAATAAAATAAAAATAAAAAATTCTTTCAAATTTTTTTCCGTAATTTTTAGTTTTTTTACCTTTATTGACTATACCTTTTTTTTTTTTTTTCAAGGTTTTTCTTTATTTCCAATTCTAATCTCATTAATCATAGTGCTTTTTTCCATTCACCTTTCTATAATTTTCTTTCCCTGGAAGCAACAACTATTTCTCTTTCCTATTTTTTATTCTTGAAACACTACCATTTGACTTTATTTTTTTCCATTCACCTTTCTATAATTTTCTTTCCTTGGAAGCAACAACTATTTCTCTCTCCTATTTTTGATTCTTGAAAATACTACCATGCATCCTCCATTTTTCATTTAGTTTCCATTTCCTCCTATGCTTTATTGTTATTTCCGATACGAAAAAAACACACTCGAAAATCCATGACAATCTAGAAAGATTGGCAACTCGAAGAAAATGACTAAATACTTTGAATTCATTCTTACACCATTACATAACATAGTCCATTTACAAATTTATTTTATGTAATACACAATGGGTGCATTAATCAGTGGAACGTATGTTGGATTCAACACTTTCTTGCCCAAAATTGGCAGCCAAGAAAGGGTTCTTGAAAGCTAAAGAACAATTTATAAGAAGAAAAAGAAAGCATTTTTCTACAAGGAGGTGGGATATACATGTGGTTTTTGCACCTATCCATCATCCTTGTATTTTTTTGTGGTAAATAATTTGACACAGAGTGTCAAGCAGAGCAAGAGAGTGGGAAATTTGTATGGAGAGATCATTGGTGTCCAATTTCTTTAATTAAAGACTTGGAGTCTGAGATAAGCCATGTAGGGTGGGGTAGGGTAGTGGTAATGATTGACTAAAGTAAGGTAGGGTAAGGTAAGGAAAACTAGGATAAGCTAGGTTAGGTTGGGCTTTAATAGTGGTAGGGTGAGGTAGGGTAGTGTAGTTGTGGGTTGAATATAATAGTGGTAGGGTATTTTAAAGTAGAATATAGTAGTGGTAGGGTAAGGTATAGGTATAGTAGAGTAGGGTTATGGTAGGGTAGGATAGGCTTTGGTAGTTATAGGATATGAGAGGATTTGGTAGTGGTAGGGTGATATAAGGTTATGTAGTGACTAGGATAACAACTAAGGTAGTGCTAAAGTAGCTTAGTGTTAATGACAATGCAGTCTCAATGGTAGTGTTTTGGTTAGGATAAAAAATAAGGTACTGTTGTAAAATTATAAAGTAGGGTATAGGTAGGATAGGACATGTTAGATTGGTGGTTGGGGATGCTTGTTCCACAATGTGGTAACCCCAATTTTTCAAATTTAAAACACACATAGTGGAATCCCATCAAACAATCACATGCCTTTCCAACCAAGGGTCCTACATCCTCCCCCATCCAAGGCATTTCCATCATCAAAAACATTCATAAACATTTGTCATCTCCAACTCTATCTAAGCCAATGACACCTTCCTCTACTAGAAACCACAAGTTTTATGCATGTAGAAACCTCAAATTTCCTGTATACAACCACTTTCTACCACTGACTCCTCAAAATTGTCTCTATGTCAATTTTCCATGACTTTGATTCTTCCCATACTCCAACTATCTCTTGCATGTATCCACACACTTCAATTTCTAATTCAGTCATACACTAAACATGTAGTTACTCGAACCATCCTATGTTTCTAAAAAGTACGTATCAATGTCCAATATAGTTGTTTCTACTGACATTCATTACACTTCTCATCCTTAAAAATCAAAATTTTCCATGTCCAATCTTTGTCAACAAGCTCTACCATAGCACCAAAGTGTTTAACTTAAGAATATAAATTTATAGGTCCATAATACTTCACCATTTACCATGCTTCTTTGCGCTAACTCATCAAGTGTTGAATTTGCAAAATGGGCGATCTAACCACCCCTTTAACCATATGAAGGAGCATCTCCCATGTTGACAGCTAGCCTCCTCCATCCATAACCCAATCCACCTATACACGTCTTTAGCTAAGGAAGCTTTACTTTCTACAAATTTACTGCAAAACCAAGCTATTCATTCAATTCGACCTCCCATTCCATATCCAATTTGTGTGAAATATATGTTGGCTCAATGGGCCCTAACCCAGGTTCGGCGTTTAAGCAGCCAAGAAAATGGCTACACTGCTAGCCCCTCCAGCATCAATCCACAGAGCGCGAACTAAAGTCTCACCCAAAGCAGTATGGGGTAATGCAAGAACCAAGTTTCCACACCCTGAGATGGTTGTGATATCGGTTATTTGCCCTAACCTTCCTTCGCACAGATCGATAAGCCCTTTAGGGCTTATCCAAGTACTTCTCTTATTCGTCCTCGAAGCCTCCGTGAAAGTCTCCATTCGTCCTTCACGGGCCCTAAATATATAGATTAGGCACTTAGGCGCCCTTGTAACTACTCTTACTTCTGTATCTACCTAGATTTACTTAAGTATTGGTTACTTTAACATGCATTTATGGTTATATTCGTGTAAACATATATATCTAATTGCGGTCATATAAAACAGAGAAACAAATAGATTCGCACATCAGAGTAGCATTAAAACATAATCCCAATATTTCATAACATAATCGCATGCAAGGAAAAAAAGTAAAATACATAGGTAATTTTAGAATACTCTTCTTTATTATTGATTCAAATATCTAGTACAAACATTGACTACCCTGCGCACACAGCTGCAGGGGTCTACACATTTAGTTGCAGAGTTCTACCCTAGGCCTCTACATACTCAGCTGCAGAGCCTCTCCCTACACTAAGACTCTTTGATCTTAGCTCTCACAAACCCATGCATAGAACATAACAAGACACCCCTATGAACTAAACTATCTTATATTCCTCTAAGACCTCCTTTTTAAACAATCTCATGGTCCGCGGACCATGGGTAGATCTCTAAAGTCGACATGCTTTTAGACAAAAGACGGGCGAAAACCCTTTATTGACTCTTGACATCTTCGTGCTCTATGACCACAAAATGCAGAGACTTTATATTCCTTTACACAAAACTTGGGCCTTTAGCCCCAAAATTTGAGCTTTTAACCCCAAAATTGAGCCTAGGGGACCCGTTCCCAACAGGCCCCCAACACAAATATCACGACGCACCCTCGAGTCACTAGATTGACATGGAGATCTTGTCGCGAAGACCTCCTAGCTCCATTTGTATGACTGCAACTTCGGCGACGCACTGTGTTGTTGCTGTTAGGATCCCATATTGTCCCTTTTTTATCATATATTTTGCTATTATGTCATCCTTTTCCAACCTATATTTTAAGTTCATATTATTACTTTAACCCAATTGTTCCAAAAGTACACAATATTTCTCCTCATCACTATACGTTTAATTATTTTACATATAATTATGCTATCTTCATAGTTAATCATTAAAACGGATAGTTGTTGAAACAGTTAAAGAACGATGTGCAGTCCATGTTGCTGAAACAACCTAGAGACTGCAAGACTACTTCTACAGTTGCTGAAACAGTAAGAACGACGTGCAAATCCCATGGCTGAAACAATTGTGATTTGCATTCTAGATTTGACAGCAACATAAGAAGATCACCGAAGGAGCTACTACACTGGATGTAACGACCATGATCCAAAGTCAGTATTACTGTAACAACATTTTGTTGATGGGAAAACTGATTTCCCTATTTTTCTATATTGGGTTAAAATAGGATACAATGTATCTATTGTAATAGATGTCTCCTCTTTAAAAAGAGGAGACATCTACATTAGAGGGGGACGGATAGACTGTGGGAAGGTCTAGCGGAAGGAACAAAACTGGAATCTTTTTGTAACATGACATATTGATATAACCAGTTGGCTTTCCTGTATTTCAGGTTCCAAAATTGCAGTCAACTGGTTATATGAATATGTCATATTTCAAGTTTCAAAATTGCAGTCATTTATGCTATTAATAAATTTCGACATTACATTACTAGTTACCCTACTTTTGTTCATACTGTCCGCTTGGCTATTAAGTATTTAATGAACAAATCTGTCACAAATGCTCAAGTTACTAGGTGGTTATTATTATTAAAAGAATTTGATATTACAATTGTAGATCGACCAGGTGAAGAAAATGTAGTTGCTGACTTCCTTTCTCAGATAGAAACTAATGATAATACTCTAGTAGATGATTCCTTTCCTAATGAGTACTTATTTGCAATATCTGCTCACTCACCTTGGTATGCAAACATTGCCAATTATCTGGTTGCGTGGAAGTTACCATCACACCTATCACATCGGGAGAAAAGAAAGATCATTCAACAAAGTGCTTGGCATAGCTGAATAAGTGGGTGTCTTTTCCATACAAGACGTGATCATGAAATCCAAAGATGCATTAGAGAAGATGAGATTTATGATATACTAAAGGCTTGTCATGATGGCCCTTGTGGAGGGCATTTTGCTGATAAGAGAACAACACATAAAATTCTCAGAATGGGTTATTATTGGCCCTCACTCTTCAAGGATGCAAAGAAATATGTTCGGGCCTATGATAGTTGTCAGAGAATGGGTCAACCTAATCATAGAGATGAAATGCCATTGAATCCCCAGGTAATACTTGAACCCTTTGAAAGATGGGCTCTAGACTTTATAGGACCCATCAATCCTCCATCCAGTCAAAGAATTTACATATTGGTTTGTACAGATTATATGACTAAATGGGTGGAAGCTAAAGCACTTATTAGAGCTAATGAAGAATCTGTTTTAACATTTCTATTTGAAGAAATCTTTGTTAGATTTGGAGTGCCTAGAGAGTTAGTTAGAGATGGAGGGCCTCCTTTCAATTCTCATGGTTCTAAAGCCACGCTTCAAAAATATCATATTCATCATAAAATGACTACACCTTACCACCCCCAAGCCAATGGTCAGGTGGAAAGCACAAACAAAGTCATAGAAGCTATTTTAACAAAAATAGTGAAGGAAATTAGGAAGGATGGTCTCAAAGGCTACCTGAGGCATTATGGTCTTATAGAAATACCTGGAGGAACACTACAGGATTTTCTCCCTATGAATTGGTTTATGGTAAAAGTGTTGTTTTTCCTATGGAATTTGAAATTAAAACCTTAAGAACTGCTTTAGCTGTTAACTTTGATTTGACTGATGCACATACAGCTAGGTTGCAGCAGCTTTAGGAATTGGATGAAAAGAGGTTGGATGCCATCCATCAAACAACTATGATTCAATAGCAAAGAACCAAGTGGCATGACATGATAAAACTATTAAGCATAAGCAGTTCCAAAAAGGTAATTGAGCTCTATTGTATGATTCTCGGTTTGAAAATTTTCAAGGGAAATTATGAACAAGGTGGTTGGGACCTTACGAAATAGATACTATTTTTCCCAATGGAATAGTAAGGCTCCTAACAATTGATGATTCTAGAACACCATTGTTAGTGAATGGGTATCGGCTTCGTCTGTACCAACAACCTATTTCTAAAGAGGATTTTAAGGCCACTTGCATGGCAGATTCACATTATATCTTTTTGGGGGAGCCTGTTGCCCCTCATTGTATTTAATCTTTGCATTATATATATATATATATATATTATATATTATATATATATATATATATATATATATATATATATATATATTAGATTAGATTTCTTAACTAATAATCCCTGTCAAGGGTTGGCATGTTACAATTCATTATTTTGCAGGTCTCAGATTGGGAGGCTGGTTGAAAAGAACAATTGCATTGCAAGCAGGTTTAAGCTTCATTTTGGGGAGCATTATCATCTCACTTCAATTCACAATTCATTCCCCCACTTTGATAACTTTTTTTTTCTCCTCCCTATGTTCCCCATTACTTCTCAACAACATTTTCCCTATTTTTCTTATTTACAACAACATCTCTCTTTATTGTTCACGTTGCTAAAACACCAATTTTTCCCATTTCTCCCGTTGCTGAAACACCAACTTTTCTCATTTCTCCCGTTGTTGAAACACCAACCTTTCCCATTTTTCCCATGATTGAAACATCAATTCTTCTCAAAGAATGAATACATATTACTTTCCATTGTGAGAACCATCTATTGATTCTTATAACTTTGTTCTTTCACTACCTTTTCATATGTTTATAAAGGCCTTTCATATAAATACCCTCATATTTCAAAACCCTTTTCCATAACCATTGGTGATCTATTAGCAACAGACATTATGTTTTCAGAATATCAATCAAAGGTAAACATGAGGTATGCATTTGTTATGTGTAAATATTATTAAACTATAGTTAATGAGAAGATTATGACATGATTACCACAATCTCTGTACATTCAAACTCATCATTTTAGCCGTAGTTGGGGGGAATACCAAAATTACACCATCATTTCACAATACGCCAATCATCGTCGTTTTTTTACCACGATCATGTCATAGCACCCTTTCTCTGTCCTATTATTTCATGACCTCATTTGCAAAATCTACTCTGTTTCGGGTGTGGTAACTTGACTTTGCACTGCATTTTACTAAAGCTAGTAACTATGGGAGGTTCTGTTATTCGAAATGAACCTGGCTCAACAGCTCTATTGGAATTACACCCAGAAGTATATCACATTTTGGAGCAGGCAGGCTGGGTAGATTATTTTCGAAGGCTTCAAGGATTCGATCCTCAACAAGTCCTTGAATTCGCACATAATCTACAAGAAGGCTACTCTATTGTTCAAGGAGTTCGAATTCTAGTATCAGAGGATGATATAGCACAAGTTTTAGGTTTATCGGCCGATGGCATTCGATGGTTTAGTCGTAAACACATCATTTTGAACACACATCGGGACTTTCTTCTACCTGGAGAGCAAGTCGAGCCTAAAGGCAGGGGTGTTGCGCTTCATTCATTACCACCTCCATGGCCAATGGTTGGACAATTCATCAAGCACTACCTCACTTATGAAGGACGTTACCAGGTAGTCTATCAGCATGATTTTGTGTTGTTAAATCATTTGAGACATGGTCAACTACTAAATATGCCATACTATCTACTTGGGTGTCTGAAAAATATGTCACATTATTGCATGAATGTGAAGTACCCACTCCTTTCCCTCACCCATCATCGTCTTGTCTAGCTATTAATTCAGAGGGGTTTTGGCCAACAGAATCCCCCTCCCCTTAACAACCCACTCCTAGAACCCCAAGAAGCTGCTGAAATTCCTCAAGCAACAGCTGAAAATCTCCAAAAAGTTGCTGAAATTCCTCAAGTAGCAGCTGAAAATCCCCAAGAAACTGCTGAAATTCCTCAAACAGTAGCTAAAATTCCCCAACTAGATATTGAAACTCTCGAAGATCCTCCTGAAAATCATCAACAAACCCCTCGAATCCCTCAACAAGTTGAAAATCCTTCCGCACAACAACCAAGGAGCATCTTTGATTCCCTAGAAATTCCACCACCTGCAACACCTAACCCAATTGACCCCTCCACTGCATTGACTCCACCCCATAATTTAGCTGAATCATCCAGTCCCACTATCCATATCCCTAGTGATGATTCTGATGACAACCTTTCCATTGTTATGATAAAAAGGAAAAGGCAGGACAACTTTACTTCTCCATCTAAAAGACGAACAAGGGCTTCAACCAAAGAAGCCACCATCCCTGAAAAGCCCACTCACAAAAGAAAAACTACTGCTTTCTCTACCTTTTTACCCCGAAGACAAATGAGGACGTCTACTGAAGCAACAACTAGTACTACCATTCCAAATTCCCTGCCTATTAGCCTAAAACCCCATACCCCACCACAGTCCCAAGTACCCGAATCTTTACCTGTCTCACCCTCGGGTACTGAAATGCAAGATATCCATGATTTTGTGACATCATTTCTCTCAGAAAATGTAGCTGCCACACAAGAACTAGCTACTGATTCAGCAGTTGCCACAAAAGAACCAGTTGTTGATCCACTAAATTTAGATACCCAAGATGATGTACAGCATGTAGCTGCCCCACAAGAACCAACTACTGATTCAGCAGTTGTCACACAAGAACCACCTGCTGATGAACAGAAAACAGACGACCTAGTTGTAGCTGCCCCACAAGAACCAACTACTGATTCGCAGTTGCTACACAAGAACCAACTGCTGATGACCAAAGTAACCAACATATTGCACAACCTGTAGCTGTTACACAAGAACCAGCTACTCAGTCAACAACTGCCACACAAGAACCATATACTAGTATGCAAAATTTTGATGCTCAGGATGATGTAGCTGATGATTCAGCAAATTGCCACACAAGAATCACCTGTTGAGGTTCCGAATGATGAAGCTGCCACAAAACAACAGGCCTTTCATTCACTGGAATTAGCTACCGAGACTCCCATTGTTACACAAAGCCCAGTCACCTTGGCTTCCCTTCTACAGGAAAACGAGTTTTTAAAATCTGAACTTGAAGCTTATAAACAGGAATTAATAACGGTAAGAGAAGCCTATGATAGAGAGTTTAATTTGTATACTTTAGCTCATACAGCATCCACAGCTGAGAAGAGTACAAGAAAGATCAGTATAATGAATATATGTGTAGTTAGTGTGGTAATATTTATCATCAAGCTAGTTATAAAATAGTTGAAGTCCCACTGCTTGGAGCCACCCCTGCATCTACTTCTATTGTAATTAAAAAGGAACGCCTTGCTGTTACACAAGAACCAGCAAGGCCTTCAAAGATTTTTGAAAAGGAGGTTAAATCACAAATACCTTGGCCTACGGTGATTGTTAAAACTGAAAGTCCTGTACTCTGGTCTACAAAGACTGCCTTTACTCAAACTGAATCTTGGCCTACAAAGACTGTCTTTACTTAGACTGAACTCCGGCCTACAAATACTGTCTTTACTTAGACTGAACTCCGGCCTACAAAGACTGTCTCCACTCAGACCAGTAGCACTCAAGCACAGATGGAAAGAAATATGTTATGTCACAAGAGAAAATCTTGCAGGAACACAAAGCATCATGGCAAAATCACATATATGCAAACTAAGAAGTTTTGGAGTAGTTTCGTGCCTAGAACAAGGAAAACAAAAAATTAAAAACTAGATTGTCTCTCATGTTTGGTTTGGTTCAAAGATTACTAGCCACTAGGAAACCATCCTCTAATTACTCTCTGTTTCTCGCAGAACACTTAGTGTTCTTCCAAATAAAGGCACTCAGAGATGGGCGACCTCATGAGGTATCTACACCCCAACAGTTTGTCAAAACTTTCACAGAGGCATCAACCAGTGAACAAAATTTACTTTGTGAATTGTATCTTCATAACGAAGCCATTCCTGAGGATAGGAAACTCAATTTGAATCCTGTGGTGGGTGATATTCAGATCAGGGCCTTTGCTTCTTTCCTTGCCAATCAGCTTACGTGTCAAAATGCCTTCCTTTCAGCAAGGCATAATGAAGAAAATCGCCTTCAGTGGATTCGACCTGAGCCACAGAATGTTGCCATTTTTGTTGCTGAATATCATCAGTTTTTAAGACAACAAGGGATGACCGAGCATCTCAGACAGTTACAGGCAGCAGTCTTAAAAGACTGCCAACATTATGTCAAAGCCAAGGGAGCTCTTGCCTTACAGGCAAACAACTTATTTTGGAAACAGTCACCTAAGGAGAGGAAGGAATATCATCCCTTTAACCCTCTCAATATTGAAACAACAATTTCATGACTATCTAACTATGTCAAATGCATCCAATAGTGTGCCGAAAAATGGCTAGGATATCATTTTCATTTCCCTATTATATGGTTTCTAGCACAGGAATATAAGGCTTACTTCAGGTTGTCCAAAAAGGAGGAGACAACAGTATGGCAGAAATTATAGCATGCTTATGGTTTCAAAGAACAGGGTGATAACACCTTCTATACTTACTACCTAAGTAATTTGCACTACAAGGCCCAGTATTCAGACTAAAGTTGCATGAGGACATGCAACTCCTTCAGTTGGGGGGGATGTTAGGATCCCATATTGCCCCTTTTGGACCATATATTTTGCTATTATGTCATCCTTTTCCAACCTATATTTTAAGTTCATATTCTTACTTTAACCCAATTGTTCCAAAGGTACACAATATTTCTTCTCATCACTATATGTTTAATTATTTTACATATAATTATGCTATCTTCAGAGAAAAACATCCACTAAGGGAATGTCCATTAGACAAGCTGCCAATTTGCACCATTTGCGAGAAGGATCATGAAACTCAACAATGCCCCTCTTTACCAGGAATAAAAGCAGCCTTGCAACCAACCGAGGAGGAAGCTGAAGCAGTTTATTTGCTAACACAGAGGAGGCAATGGCAACCACGAGGACAAGGTACGAACTCCAATATGCCATTTAATCGTTGGAATAATTATCCTTCTTGTAATCAAGCAAATTACCCGCCCTTCAACCAAATGCACTATCCACCCATTAACCAAATGAACTTCCCACCCATGCAAGAAACAAACCCTCCCTTTGTAGACCCTGCAATGTGGACTCTTTGGCCTCCACAACAATCTTATTTTAATCAATGGAACCCAAACTGGAGAGCTCAACAAATACCATTTCCAAACTAGTTTCATTAGTTTCAGCAACCTCTCTCCTTACCATCAAGTGCTCCACCAAATAATCAGACAATAATACCCCAGCTACCTGTACCACTGAACCCTAACACTAATAATAAAGTTGTGCAAGTCATTGATATTCAGAACTAGCTTATATCTCCTACCCTCCCTGCGTAGTGTAATGATATTCATCTACGATCCAGGAGAGTAGTTGAGCCTATTATTGATGATATTACTTCTTCTGACTCTGACAAAGAAGAAATAGAAAGGAATAATTTACCTAATAAGGGTGTTGAAACAGCAGAGCCATCCTCTAATAAAAATGTTGAAACAGTAGAGCCACGATTCCCTGAGCATCTAGCTCTCACTAAGACACCTGAGCCACCTACTTTTAATCTTCTAGGGGAATTGCAGAATGTTTATGTCAAAATTCCACTCTTACAAGCACTTAGAGATGTACCAATCTATGCCAGAGCTATCAGAGATATCTGTATTAAGAAGCCTGGTAGGAAAGCTAAAGATCTCCTTATAATTCATGTTATGGGTGATCTGGTTGTTCTAATGTCCAGGAAAACTCCTCCTCTTAAATATGGTGATCCCAGCCATCCTACAGTTAGAGAGACACCAACTCATAGAATGTAATTAGAGAGACACCAACCATTCTAGAGTTAGCTGATCGTTCCACCATCAAACCTGAAGGAGTTATTGAGGACCTGATCATTTCAGTGGAATCCTGGAATTACCCAGCTGATTTTGTCATACTATAGACTAAAACAAAGTTGGGGGGACATCCTTTAATTTTGGGAAGACTTTGGCTAGTTACAACTGATGCTTTTATCAGCTGTAGGTTAGGCTCAATGGTAGTTTTCCTTTGATGGTGGTTGTGAGCACATAGGCTTCATCAAGCCAAGGCCCTATTCTGGCCTTGAGGACGCTCTCTTGCATTTCGCAGCATCCACCTGCTCCTTCAGCACCTTTGTCTCCTGCAATTTTTCTAGCCCCTAGGTAAGGGCGACAGTGCGCATCGTCAATTTGACTTCATAATATCTCTACTACAACTCTCAGGCGTCCGTTTCCAACCTTTGCTAAGTGAGATCCTCCTGTAAATTGATAACCACTTCGAGCGCCTGCTCGAAGAGCACTGTGCACTCCTTCACTATGTTATCTACAGTGGCTACTGCATCTCTGACAGTGGCCTCATGCTTCTCCTTTACCTCTAGCAAAGTCAATGGTTGGTCCCTCAATGCAAGTTCTATGATCTTAAGCTTCAGTTCAAACTGAACCTTGGATAGGTCTGATCTCTCTTAGTGCACTCCAGCAACGAACTTTTGAATTCATTCGTCCGCTAGCACATCTTCAGGAATATCCATCTCGAGGATAGAACTGCATGCCTCTGCCACTACCTTGGTAGTGTGCTCATTCTTCACAGTGATAGCCTTAAAGAGCTCGATGGCAGAAGTCTTCTCGACAAACATTTGGGCATTGTTCACCTTCTTCTCATTGATGACGTTCAATGCTCAATGTTCACGAGCCCGAAGTTCTGTAATCACACCATCATGCAGGGTGTGAAGGGCTTCTCTTGGAAGCGTGGCCAAGTCTAGCCCGACCTTCTGGAGCGCACAGAAAGTGGCCTAATGATCTTCTGCTTCAGCGGTCAGTGCTCCGTCTAGCAGTGTGATAAACCGGGGGTCCAAGGGGAAAACCATTTATGTTGCTTCAACTATCCCAAGAGCCAAGCTGGTTGACGCCGCGCTACTTCAACCCACACTGGTCTACACTTGTGACACCTAGATCTATACCTAGCGTATACCTGTCCCAATGGCATACAAGGCCTGCTTTTGCTGTTGTTCGAACTGTTGTAGTAGTTCCAGGGTGGAATCCCTCATTGTATCACTAATGTCATACAAATCACCTTTTGTCAAGGTGATCGGGTCGAGAAAGTATTATTGGCCTTGGAGTTATTTCACAGCCCTACTTTCTCTGATTCCCCGTTGCGCTTAACCCATAACAGAGTAGTCTTTGAGTCCACTCCTCTTTGTCCTGTCTGTTGTTCCTCCTCTTCTTCTGTTTCTAGGGAACGTAACTTCTAACTCCTGTTAGGGTCATGCTCCTCTTCTTCCTCTGCTTGTTTTTTGGAAGCGCTCTGCCCTAGCTTTATCCTCAACCTCCTTCTTGCTTTTTTTTGCTAGTTGTTCCATCTTTCTCTTGGCCTCTTCTTTCTTTCGCTGCACTACAAACTTGCTAAGCCTAGCTGTCAAGTACAAAACAATGTGTGAATCTGTTGGCTAGCTATCAAGGACCGTTGTGGTCACATCGTCTATGGACAAGTATGGAAGGTCATACCACTTTTGTTCAGGATCCTTCCATGCATGCATGGAGACCCAATGGAAGTCCACCTTGAACTCCACATACTCTGCCAACTGATCATAAATGGTCGGCGAAAACCACGGCTTACAGTTGATGGCCATGTGAATATTCATCTCCATCAAGATCCAAAAGACCTTGCTATCCTTAGCCCTTTGGGGCTCCTTCGTAGCCCAAAGCAAAGTGAAGTTCGCTGCTTCTAGTAGGTCCTGCACAATCAGAGGAAACTGACTATCCTCTAGTAACTCCCACGCGACCAACACTATGGATAGTAGTAGCCATGCGTAGTGAAATGTCTTGTTTTGATCCTGTGCCTCTCTACATTTAGCAATAAACTCATTGTAGAGGTTGCGCTCCCAGTTGAACTATACGCCCTCCATGCATTGGGCCGCTAAAGACACTACGGGTGCCGACACTTCATCTGTGCGACACTTCCGAATAATCTTGTCTGCCAGGATCTAAGCAGCTATCTCTAACACGGGGTTGGTTATACTAGTGATGGAGTAGCCACACAACTTATTTGCGAGCTTAAATTTGTCCTTCATTGCTTTGGCGAGGTCATGCTCGCCTACTTTTTCTCCAAATGCAATGGCTAGATTTTCTCCTACATGCGGCAGCCGAGTGATCCTATGGATCAGCATGTCAGTGATCGGTATCGGCTCCTCTAGCCACAGACACCCATCGTACACCAAGCACAACAGCTGCTTGATCACTCTCATGGTTATGGGCGTGTGGTTGTAATGCAGTACCCACAACATGTTTAACAAACCAACCTTATCCACCCCTTTTACCCACATTTTTGGCTCTCGCATGGTCACACCAAAGTCTTTGTAGAAGACATGGTGCATGAGTTGATTTGTGGCTAAGTGGGGAAAACACACCTTATCAGCTAAATCTTAATCCTCCAATTCTAACAGGGGGATGTGCCTCAAGTGCAGTCCTTCAAAGGCATTTTTTGTGGTAGCAAGGGTGTATGCAGCGCGACCTTATCTTCATCAATGTCCTTTGGAACCTTTGTCTTGCCTCTGCACGGAGGAATGTACTCAGGAAACTTAGAGATAGGGTCAGACCCCTCAACGTCAACATCCTCTACCCCCATGTCAATGTATTCCTCATCCATAGGGATCTCTTAAACATCCTCTTTAGGTTCAACGTTAATTAGTTTTCCCTTCTCCTATATGGTGGGCTTTTCCTTTTGTGGGTGCCTTCTGGGTGATGCGTGCACTGGTTGTGGTGCTTTTTGCTTATCTTTCTTTGATTTTGGACCCTCTTGGGTCAGGATAGGCTTTGGCTTGGGCATCCTCAGCGATTTTGGCACTTCAACCGGTACTTCGAACCTCTCAACCTCCAGTGGAGCTCCCTCAGCTTCCATTGCTACTTCTGGGGCAGTTCCCTCAGCGACCATTGCTTCTCCTACACTCATGGTTTTTGTGAGCATCGACATAATACTGGACAAGAACTCCTGCATCTCTTTTTCAAACCTCTAAAACACTGAACTCACTATCAAAGCTTCAAAATTCTCAATGTTCAGGCGCGCATGAGAGCTCAACACATGAATTCTCAAAATGCCAAGTGTTTTTCGCTGGGAAACCACCTATAATTTATAGGCATTTTCGAATTAAAATCCAACCATTCCCCCATAATTCGTTCATAAATGTTGGATTGGCGGTAGATTTTCACAGATCTTTCCCTTAAATTTCGACTTAAATGTCACCACACCACTCCATTTGGTCGTTTTCCTACTGTCAAGTCATGAACAGTGACCATAACGGTCACTCTCTAGCTTTCCTGTACGATCTATTCTTAGATAGTGTAGATCCCTACGCGTTTCTATTGACACTATGAAATTCCTTCATTCTGCGCAATTCCCCAATCACGCAGCTCCCCAACCTGGGTAGTGTAGTTTATAGTCTCGCACCTACTTTCAGCTACCTAGAGCACTAAGACTGTGCTTCCACCATGTAGTCATCTAGCAGGATCACCCGTGTAAGGCTTTAATCGGCTACCAATCACCCACCCTAGGATGGTTCTCCATTCAACTTTTCCAACTGAACTGCTCCACCATCGGTAATCTCCTTGATGACATAGGACCCCAGCCAATGCATCCAAAATGTTTCTAGGGAATTTATCAAATTTACTGTGATATAATAGAACTAAATCATTTACCTTGAAGGTGTGCAGTTTGATGTGTCGATCGTGCCATGCTTTTTCGTGCTCTTTTTGAAAAATTTGATGCAATCCAGCTAGGAATTGTCAGGCTATGTTATATTCTTTCCACGACTAACCTACGTAGTGAACCGGGGGGTTAGAGGGGGGGTGGAGCCCCCCTTTCTTTGCGCTGATTGCGCAGCGGGGGGGTCACAGGGGGGGCGGCAGCCCCCCTTGTCCGGGGTGGTTTGAGGGGGGCAGGTAGTCCCCCTCTACAGGGTCTGGGGCAGCACCCCGGGAAAAAAAAATTTAGACCCTATATTAGGTTGGGTGAACGTACCTATGGTTTTCGGTCCATGGTTTTGGATGCGATGGTTTTTCGGTCCATGGTATTGGATGCTTCGGCATGTATATATATGTATTGTAACATTGAAAAGAACATAATGAAAAATCAAGCTAGTAGTCCCGGTTTTGGGATCCAGTGGGAAATCTCTATATATATGTGTTTTATGTGTTATGCTCTCGCATTTTTCTTTTTCCTATGATTTAGAATTCGTATGTAGGTAATTTATGTACGGGGTTAAAACCTACAGGAATATATCTTCTTCAAGTTGTGTTAGCTGCGCGAGCCTCTCTTCCAGGGCTCTACGATCCACCATCCCCATGCATGTCACTATGTGAAAACTAGGTACAATGTACTCCATCGGTATCACAACTTCCATGCCATAAACTAGTCTGAACGGTGTTTGTCCAATCAACTTCTTGCAAGTCGTTTTGTAAGCCCATAGCACTGCAGGCATGTGAACATCCCAGTATTTTCTTTGATCATTGCAAACCTTTGTGAGTGTTCTCTCCAGCATTTTATTAAACACTTCTACCGTTCCATTAGCCTATGGGTGATAGGGTGTGCTCTTCTGATGGTAAACTCGAAACTCTTTTGTTATCGTGCTAATCGTCTCATTGAGAAAGTGTGTACCACGGTTGCTCATTATAATTTTTGGACAACCAAATGATGTCAATACATACTCAAAGATAAATTTGGCTGTTGTTGCGCTTGTACAATCCTTCATAGGCTACGCCTCCGCCCATCTGGTTAAATACTTAGTCACAGTGATGACGTACCACGCACCTATCTTCTTCGTTAGAGGCTCAATTAATCCTACAAAGTCAATCGTCCACTTCTCAAAGGGATGTAGTGATATCTGCAAATCCAATGGCAGCTCATCCCTGCGCGAGGGTATTCCTGTCCTTTGGCATGCATTGCATGCCCTACAATACACTTTTGAATCCTTATGCAAAGTTGACCACCATAACCCAGCGCGTAGAATCTTCTGCATTGTTGCTTTTCCTGCATATTGACCTCCCACGGCACCACCATGAGCCTCAATTAGGATGTTGTTTCATACAAACTCTAGCACATAACATCGCAATATTTCATTTGATCCCATTTTTTACAAGTTCCCTGCAATGACAGAAAAGTCTTCCATACGCACCACCAATTCCTTCTTCTGTTGGATTGTATATCCTTTCGGGGTTGTACCTATCAACAGAAAGTGTATAATATATTCAAAGTGGTTTTCCACGATGCATACTACAAAAATTTGCGTGTCAGGTAGTCCTTCCTCCAAATTCATAGGTTCCTCTCATGTTTCAATGCATGACAGATGATCCAGTCTAGCATTCAAGCGTCCTAGTTTCACAATAACTTCAAAATCACACTCCTGGAACAAGAACAGCCACCTACATATCTTCCCCCCCAACACAGGCTTGTTAACCAAGTATTTTAATGTCGAATGGTCTATATACATCTTAAAATGTCTACCCAACAAATAATGCCTGAACTTCAGAAGCGCGTACACCATAGCTAGTCCTTCATGCTTTGTCATGGAATAATTTTTCTCAGCTTTGGATAGCTTCATCGACCTATGTCAGTACTGCCCCCAATGCAATACATGACACATCCACATGCACATGAAATTCCTTCTTCCAATCCAGGAAGACTAGAAATGATGTGGTGACTATTTTCTCCTTTAGCACATCCAAGCTCTTCTGGAATTCTTCATTCCAACAGAACGTAACATCCTTCTTTAAAATTTTTTCCATCGGTGTGGTGATCTGGGCATAGCTCTTGATGAATTTCCTATTGTATCCTATATGCCCCAACATTGCGCGCAACTGTTTCACACTCCTTGGCACCTCCAAATTTATTATGACCGTGATCTTCATTGGGTCTACCATCAAGCCCTGCCTGCATACCACATGGCCCAACAAGATCCCAAAAGGGACACAAAACAATCATTTCTTTAGATTGAGCACAATCTGGTACGTCTGGCATGTATCTAGCATTAAATGCAGACTTGCCACATGGTGCTTCACCAGTCCAAACACTGTCCAATCGTCAAAGTATACTTCCAAAAATTTATGAATGAAATCCTTGAATACCACGATGCTTATGTGTGAAAAGATTGTCAGTGTGTTCTTCAACCCAAAAGGTATCACCGTATACTGGAAGCATCCCCATTCAGTCACAAAGTTCATCTTACTTCTATCCTCCAGCGTGATCTTGATCTGATGGTACCTAGAGAACCCATCAGTGAATGAATGTGCTTCTTGGCTGCCAACATTATCCAGGACCTCATCGGTGAATGAAGTTGGGGAGGGATCATGCATGGAGGCATCATTCAACTTCCTAAGATCTACGCATATCCTTATTTCTTCCTTCTGCTTCTTTTCCTAAACGATTATTCGGCTTACTTAATCAGAGTCTTCCACCAGTTCAATAATACCCGCCATGAGCATCTTTTCTAACTCTAAGTGGACTTTTTCTTTATACTTCAGAGTGAGGCGGTAAGGTTTTTTCTTCATAGGTTTTGCATCCCATTTTAGGGTGATCTTCATGACAACCAGGTCCCCTATTATCCCCTTCAAATACAAAAACTTTGTGGGACACAGATCCTGGTATTCGTGGAGTATTTCAATGACCTTATCTACGGTTGTGTTGTCCCAGTAGTCCCCAATACTTGCAAACTTCAGCTCTGACTTTGTGTTAATGTTTACCTGCCTGGTTTTGAGCAACTCAGTTATGTCTGGGTTCTCTAGTTGTGGTCCTTCAACTTCGCGGTGTCCTTCAATCTCTGGAATATTAATCTTCCTCAGGTCTTCGTCTTCTTCTTCCGCTATGACACTATAGCACTCCAGTGTGTGGCTCAAATTGGTGGTTCAATCAGGTTGAATCAAATCTAGAGGATCCTACAGTATCTTGGAAATTGTCATCTTAACCTCCTACAACACTTCGTCAATATATTCAAATCCATCCTCAAAACTAAACGTCATAAAAAATCCCTGGCACAAAATATCCCACTCTTCGGTGCCATGGCAGAGTTCCATCTCTAGGTACTAATTCATTGGTATAACATCAAAGGTATGAAAAAATAAATCGACCCATTCCAGTTGAGGCTTTGCTCCATACACTTTAGTCCATTTGGCCAAATGGTCGCACGGATCATTTCTCCCATCATATTTTTTTGTTAATTGCACCTTCGAATGACCAAATTGTACCCTCATCATCATCCTATATTCACGCCAATCATCAAAACTATCTTTTTGCGTACCCCACCATCTTGCAAGCATAGCGCATAATGCCCAATATAATGCCTAGAAGCAGTGCTTCTCTGGAACTTCCCTTTCAAATGCATCCAAAAAGTGATCAACATCAGTTAACCCATCTTATTAAGGAAAATTTCTTATCTCTAATGATACACAGCGCTATGACTTGGTCATCATATTACAGCGCAACGTAGATACTTCATGCAGCTGATTTTGCCAATGCTCTAGTTCTTTGTCTGAATCTAATGTGGAGGAGCTCTCGCAGTCCCATGCAATACGTCCATCTACGGTCAGATTCACCCAATCATGATCTTGAGTCATTATCTTGTAAATCTAGTCCAAATCATCATCACTTTCATAATCGTTGACCAGTTCAGTATAGTGTGGTCCTTCTAGAAGGTCCAGTGACACTATTACATGGAGTGATTTCTTCTCAAATATCATCTTTCATTTCTTCAAGTTGATTACCCCATTCATGTTAGTGGCCCAATCTATCCCAAGGAGCCTGGCGTAGGGATTGTTTTCATCCACAATATCTATCACTTCAAAATCCACTAGTGTGCTTGCGCCTTCTATATCAGCTCTTACCCCCTGCAACCCCCCCATTGGGATGATTTTTTGATGATTCACCATCCTTAACTGAATCAGAGACCACTGTAGTGCAGGTCTCCCCATTCTTTCCTATGTCTGTTTTGGCAAAACATTCACATCAGACCCTAGGTCCAAGATAACTTGGTCCATTTCGTATTCTCCTATCTATGCAGTGAGTTTCATCTCACGCCCAATCCTTCCCTTATGCTTACCAAGCTTTTTGACTATGCGTGGTTCGTCAGTAGCATTTTCCTTGCCAGCACACCTATCGATCAATTCCTGTAATCCCTTCACAACCTTACTATCTCGGAGCAGTTTCACGCAGGTCTCCAAGAACGTGGTAAGCATGAACGGGTCCATTTCTTCAACTGGTTTCTCTTGACTCCCTGAGGTAGAGGCCTCGGTGAAAATTTTATTTTCTTCCATAAATTTTTCTTTTTAATGTTTCTTTTGCGTGTTCTAGATCAAACCTGGTCTCCTTTTCTGGTGCTTTACGGACCCACTCGCCTTCTTCAAGCTGCATCCCCTTATCCTCACCAGTCGTCACTCCACTCCACAACACAATATTTACCTTGGAGTCTTCTTCGCGAGGCTCAGCCCTCATCATTTACAGGTTCTGATTTGGTTGTTGAGGCTGTGCCCCCTTCTCACGTATTTTGGCTAATAATATAGGGAAATCCTCTGTCGCATGGTCAAACTGAGTACAATAGTGGCATGACAGCCACGTCATACCATCTTTGTCAAGAAGCTCTACCATCACAGCAAAGTGTTTCACTTTTGAATATAAATTTATATGTCCATAATACTTTTCCATTTACCATGTTTCTTTGCACTAACACATCGAATGCTGAATTGGAAAAATGGGCGATCCAACCACCCCTTTAACGCATGTGAAGGATCATCTCCCATGTTGACAGCTAGCCTCCTCCATCCATAACCCAATCCATCTATACACGTCTTAAGCTAAGGAAGCTTTATTTTCTACAAATTTAGTGCAAAACCACGCTATTCAATCAATTCGACCACCCATTCCATATCCAATTTATGTGAAATATATGTTGGCTTGATGGGCCCTGACCCAAGATCAGCGTTTAATCAGCCAAGAAAATCGCAACACTAATAGCCCTTCTGGCATCAATCCACAAAGCACGAACTAAAGTTTCATCTGAAGCAGTATGGGGGGATGCAAGAACTAAGTTTCCACACCTTGAGATGGTTGTGATGTCAGTTATTTTCCCTAACCTTCCTTCATGTAGATCGATAAGCCCTTTAGGGCTTATCCAAGAACTCTTATCTATCCTTGTAGCCTCCATGAACGTCTCCATTCATCCTTCACGAGCCCTAAATAGATAGATCAGGCACTTACGCGCCCTTGTAACTACTCTTACTTTTGTATCTACCGAGATTCACTTAAGTATTGGTTACTTTAACATGCATTTATGGTTATCTTCGTGTAAACATATATCTCTACTTGCGATCATATAAAATAGAGAAACATATAGATTCACGCATTAGAGTAGCACTAAAACATAAGCCCAATATTCAACATAGAATAATCGCATGCAAGGAACAGAAGTAAAACACACAAGTAATTTCAGAATACTCTTATTTAGTATTGATTCAAATATCTAGTACAAACTCTGACTACACTGCGCACACAGCTGTAGGGGTCCGCACACTCACCTGCAAGCTTCTACCCTAGGCCTCTGTGCACTCAGATGCAGAGCCTCTTCCTACGCTAAGACTCTTCACTCTTAGCTCTCACAAAATGTTAGGTCCCTATAATACTATTGATTCCCCCATTACTATTTTTGTTGTATCCCTTATTGTTATTGTTATGCCCCTATTGTCCCCATATTGTTATTACTGTGCCCCATAGAATCCCTCTATTGTTATTTTTGTGCCTTTATATTATTATTGTTAGGTTGGCTTGGTTATATTGTGACCCCTTAGACTCCTATATATCGAAAGGAGGTTTCGTCATTTGAATCATCCAATAATTGTTCATTTGTGTAATGTAAAGGACGTTTCCCCCTCGAAGAGGCTGAATTCTAAGGCATTGATCTATATTTTCTATCTTTTTGTGAGTTGGTTTCATAACGTTTGGTATTAGAGCTTTGGGATTCTAGGATTTCAATGCTCCAAATAGGTCATCGTGGCATTTTCGCTATAACCTTTTTTCTGCGATATTTCAGAAGTGAAAAAAAAAAACATTTGAGAACAAATTGCATTGAGCCTTGGGTCCGAATTTCAGATCTTCTCTCGCTATATTTTTGGAGATATGATCTGAGGAAGTTAGGGTTTTTGTAGACCCCCAAATTACATTTCAAATAGGTCACCTTGGGAAAATTGTCATAACTTTCTATCTAAATATCAGATTGAATTTTCGTGAGAAGTTACAGAAAGAGGATGAACTGTAGTTTTTTTTAGTATCATTTTCAGAATATAATGTTGAAACAGTGACCCGAGGCATGTCGTACAAGTTCAATCTACTGAACCAGTCTATACTCAGGTCATCGTGGGAGATTTGGCATAACTCTTCATTGGAGAATCCATTCTTGATCAGACTTACAGGGTTAGAAAGATTACTCAAAGGCTTACCACAGGAAGCAATTTTAGATGTGGGAGATCCAAAATTATAGAGATACAACAGATTCAATATTGAGCTCCTACAAAGTGAAAAGAAGGTATGTAGTTTTTTTTCTAATTTTTGCATAAGCTTGGTTTGAAAAATTAGTTTGAAGGAATTCAAAGGGCATAATAAAGCATTATTATCGATAATTGATGCCCCAAGGAAATTAAATTCAAACACCTAATAAGCAACCTAAAAGCTTTAGCATGACTCATGAAGAAGAGGAGGAAATGCAACATGATATATCAAAATTTCGAGACCAAGTGCAACAAATTTCACTTGCACAAAAAGTAACAGAAAATAAGATGGATGGTATAAAGAAAGACGTAGAAGCTAAGGTGGATGGTTTAAAGATGAATGATGTGGAAGCTAAGATGGACGGCATGGAAGCTAAGATGGATGGCGTGGAAGCTAAGATGGATGATTTAAAGAAAGGCATGGAAGATTTGAAGACAAAATTGACAAAGTGTCTACAAGAAATGCTTACTAATGGCAAAAGGGTAGTAAAGAAAACTCATGATGAGAACAAAATAAATGTTAATCATGATTTCATAGACTCTAATGTTGGATCGAAGAACCACCATGT
>APFE031676250.1:8585-20761 GCA_000404065.3 Pinus taeda | reverse complement strand
TGGAGCTTCCTGCAGCTTCTCGAGTGCACCCAATTTTCCATGTTTCATGCTTAAAGAAGGTTATAGGTGACAAGCTTCTAGTTCAAACAATATTGCCAGAACTTGATGAGGAAGGAAATATCATATTGGAACCTGAAGCAGTCAAAGAAACAAGAACTCGACAGCTACGAAATCGATCAATTTCAGAGTATCTCATCAAGTGGAAGAACTTACCCGTTGAAGACTCCACATGGGAGGATGAGAGTTTTATACAAAAGCATCCAAAACTACTCAAGTGTTTAGGAAAAAACTTTTTTGAAGGAGAGGAGCATGTTAGGTCCCTATAATACTAGTGATTCCCCCATTACTATTGTTGTTGTATCCCTTATTATTATTGTTGTGCCCCTATTGTCCCCATTTTGTTATTATTGTGCCCCATAGAATCCTGCTATTATTATTTTTGTGCCTTTATATTATTATTGTTAGGTCGGCTTGACTATATTGTCCCCTTAGACTCCTATATATAGAAAGGAGGTTTTTTCGTTTGAATCATCCAAGAATTGTTCATTTGTGTAATGTAAAGGAGGTTGCCCCCTCGAAGAGGCTGAATTCTAAGGCGTTGATCTATCTTTTCTATCTTTTTGTAAGTTGGTTTCATAACACAGACCCATGCCTAAAACATAACAAGACTTCCCTATGAACTAAACTATCTTATACCCCTCTAAGACCTCCTTTTTATACAATTCTATAGTCTGTGGACCATGGGTAGATCTCTAAAGCCGGCATGCTTTTACACAAAAGAAGGGTGAAAAACCTTTATTGAATCTTGACATCTTCGTGCTTCGCGACCACAAAATGTGGAGACTTTACATTCCTTTACACAAAACTTGGGCCTTTAGCCCCAAAACTTGGGCTTTTAACCCCAAAATTGACTCCAAGGGACCCATTCTGAACAGGCCCCCAACACAAATCTGGTGACTCACCCTCGAGTCACTCTACTAGCATGGAGATCTTCTCGCGAAGACCTCCCAGCTCCACCTGTACGACTGCAACTTCGGCGGTCCACTGTGTTTCCGCTTGCTTCATCTATTCGACCAAATGCTCCATCGTTGGCCCTGCGCCATCTGCTTATACCTTCTACTACATTCCTTGTAGACTAGCGAGTTTTCCTTTGATGGTGGTTGTGAGCACATAGGCTTAATCAAGCAAAGGCCCTATTCTGGCCTTGAGGACGCTCTCTTGCATTTCACAGCATCCACTTGCTCCTTTAGCACCTTTGTCTCCTGCAGTTTTGTTAGCCCCTGCGTAAGGGTGACAGTGCGCATCGTCACTTTGACTTCATAATATCTCTACTACAACTCTCGGGCGTCCGTTTCAAACCTTTGCTAAGTGAGATCCTCCTGTAAATTGATAACCACTTCGAGCGCCTGCTCGAAGAGCACTGTGCACTCCTTCACTATGTTATCTACAGTGGCTACTGCATCTCTGACAGTGGCCTCATGCTTCTCCTTTACCTCTGGCAAAGTCAATGGTTGGTCCCTCAATGCAAGTTCTGTGATCTTAAGGTTCAGTTCAAACTGAACCTTGGCTAGGTCTGATCTCTCTTAGTGCACTCCAGCAACGAACTTTTGAATTCATTCGTCCGCTAGCACATCTTTAGGAATATCCATCTCGAGGATAGAACTGCATGCCTCTGCCACTACCTTGGTAGTGTGCTCATTCTTCACAGTGATAGCCTTAAAGAGCTCGGTGGCAGAAGTCTTCTCGACAAACATTTGGGCATTGTTCACCTTCTTCTCATTGATGACATTCAATGCTCAATGTTCACAAGCCCGAAGTTCTGTAAGCACACCATCATGCAGGGTGTGAAGGGCTACTCTTGGAAGCGTGGCCAAGTCTAGCCTGACCTTCTGGAGGGTGCGGACTATGGCCTGATGATCTTCTGCTTCAACGGTCAGTGCTCTGTCTAGCAGTGTGATAAACCGGGGGTCCAAGGGGCGAACCATTTCTGTTGCATCAACTATCCCAAGAGCCAAGCTGGTTGACGTCGCGCTACTTTAACCCACACTGGTCTGCACTTGTGATGCCTATATCTGTAGCTAGTGTATATCTGTCTCAATGGCATCCAAGGCCTACTTTTGCTACTGCTCGAACTATTGTAGTAGTTCTAGGGTGGAATCCCTCATCGTATCACTAACGTCATACAGATCACCTTCTGTGAAGGTGATTGGGTCGAGAGAAGTATTGTTGGCCTTGCAGTGATTTCACAACCCTACTTTCTCTGATTCCCTGTTGCACTTAACCCAGAACAGAGTAGTCTCTAAGTCCACTCCTCCTTGCCCTGTCTGTTGTTCCTCCTCTTCTTTTGTTTCTAGGGAAGGTAACTTCTGATTCCTGTTATGGTCATGCTCCTCTTCTTCCTCTGCTTGTTTTTTGGAAGCGCTCTGCCCTAGCTTTATCCTTAGGCTCCTCCTTCCTTTTTTCTGCTAGTTGTTCCATCTTTCACTTGGCCTCTTCTTTCTTTCGCTGCACTACAAACTTGCTAGACCTAGCTGTTAAGTACAAAACAGTGCGTGAATCTGTCAGCTAGCTATCAAGGACCATTGTGGTCACATCGTCTGTGGACAAGTATAGAAGGTGATACCACTTTTGGTCAAGATCCTTCCATGCATGCATGGAGACCCAATGTAAGTCCACCTTGAACTCCACATACTCTGCCAGCTGATCATAAATGGTCGGCAAAACCACGACTTGCAGTTGATGGCCATGTGAATATTCATCTCCATCAACATCCAAAAGACCTTGCTATCCTTGACCCTTTGGGGCTACTTCATAGCCCAAAGCAAAGCGAACTTCGCTGCCTTTGGTAGGTCCTACACGACCAGAGGAAACTGACTATCCTCTGGTAACTCCCACGCGACCAACACTATGGATAGGAGTAGCCATGCGTACTGAAATGTCTTGTTTTTATCCTATGCCTCTCTACAGTTAGTAAGAAACTTGTTGCAGAGGTAGCGCGCCCAGTTGAACTGTACGTCCTCTGTGCATTGGGCCACTAAAGACACTACTGGTGCTGACACTTCAACTGCGCAACACTTCCGCATAATCTTGTCTGCCAGGATCTAAGGAGCTTCCTTGATCGCGGGGTTGGTTATGCTAGTGATGGAGTAGCCAAGCGACTTCTTTTCGAGCTTAAATTTATCCTTCATTTCTTTGGCAAGGTCATGCTCCCCTGCCTTTCATCCAAACTCCATGGCTGTATTTTCTCCTACATGCGGCAGTCGAGTGATCATATGGATCAGCATGTCAGTGATTGGTATCGACTCCTCTAGCCACAGGCACCCATTATGCACTAAGAATAGTAGCTGTTTGATCACTATCATGGTTATGGGCATGTGGTTGTAATGCGGTACCCACAACATGTTTAACAAACCAACCTTATCCACCCCTTTTACCCACTTTTTTGGCTCCAATGTGGTCACACTAGAGTCTTTGTAGAAGACGCGGTGCATGAGTTGATCTGTAGCTAAGTGGGGAAAGCACTCTGTATCAACTAAATCTTAATCCTCAAATTTTAACAGGGGGATGTGCCTCAGGCACGGTCCTTCAAAGGCAATTTTGTCTGGTAGTAAGGGTGTATGCAACGCCACCTTGTTTTCATCAGTGTCCTTTGGAAACTTTGTCTTGTCTCTATGCAGAGGAATGTACTTAGGCAACTTAGAGATAGGGTCAGACCCCTCAATGTCAACATCCTCTGCCCCCATGTCAATGTCTTCCTCATCCATAGGGATCTCTTCAACATCCTCTTCAAGTTCAAGGTCAATTAGTTTTCCCTTCTCTTGGATGGTGGGCTTTTCCTTCTACGGGTGCCTTCTAGGTGATGCACACATCGGATGTGGTTCTTTCTGCTTGTCTTTCTTTGATTTTGGACCCTCTTGGGTTGGCCTAGGCCTCATCCTAGGCGTCCTCAGTGATTTAAGCACTTTGGCTGGTACTTCGATGCTCTTAACCTCTGGGGCAGCTCCCTCAGCTTCCATTGCTACTTCTGGGTCAGTTCCCTCAACTGCCATTACTTCTCCTGCACTCACAATTTTTGCAAGCACCGACATAATATTGGACAACAACTCATGCATCTCTTTTGGCAACCTCTCAAACACTGAAATTGCTATCAAAGATTCAAAGTTCTCACGGTTCATGCACGCCTAAGAGCTCAACATCTGAATTCTCAAAATGCCAAGTGTTTTTCGCTGGGTAGCCACCTATAATTTATAGGCATTTTTTAATTCAAATTTGACTGTTCCCCCATAATTCATTCATAAATGTTGGATTGGCGACAAATTTTCACAGATATTGCCCTTAAATTCCGACTTAAATTCCGCCGCCCCTAGCTCCATTTGGTCATTTTCCCACTGTCAAGTCATGAACAGTGACCATAATGGTCACTTTCTGGTTGCCCTATGTGGTCCATTCTTGGATGACGTAGATCCCTATGCATTTTTGTTGACATTATGACATTCCTTCATTCCGTGCAGTTCCCCAATTACACAACTCCCCAAGCTGGCCAATGTAGTTTATAGTCCCACACCTCCTTTTAGCTGCCTGGAGCACTAAGACTATGCTTCCACCATGTAGTCATCTAGCTGGATGACCGGTGTATGGCTTCAATCAACTTCCATTCACCTGCCCTAGGAATGGTTCTCCATTCAACTTTTCCAACTGAACTGCTCCACCATCGGTAATCTCCTTAATGACATAGGGCCCCAGCGAATGCATCTGAAATTTTCCTGGAAATTTATCAAACTTGTTGTCATATAATAAAACTAAATCATTTACCTTGAAGGTGTGCAGTTTGATGTACCGATCATGCCATGCCTTTTCACGCTCCTTTTCAACTTGTTGATGGAATCGAGCTAGGAATATATCTTCTTCAAGCTCTGTTAGCTATGCGAGCCTCTCCTCTAGGGCTCCACGATCCACCATTCCTGTGAATGCCGCTATGCACAAACTAGGTACAATGTACTCCATCGCCATCACAACTTCCATGCCATAAACCAGTCTGAACAACGTTTGTCCAGTTAGCTTCTTGCAAGTCATTATGTAAGCCCATAGCACCGTGGGCACGTGAACATCCTAGTCGTTTCTTTGAGCATTGCAAACCTTTGTGAGCGAGCTCTCCAGTATTTTATTAAATGCTTCTACTATTCTATTAGCATGCAAGTGATAGGGTGTGCTCTTCTGATGGTAAACCTGAAACTCTTCCGCCATCGCGTTGATCATCTCATTGAGAAAGTGTGTACTGTGGTCGCTCATTAGAATTTTTGGACAACCAAACCATGTCATTACGTACTCAAAGATAAATTTGGCTACTGCCACACTTATACAGTCCTTCAAAGGTTGCGCCTCCGCCCATCTAGTTAAATAATTTGTCATGGTGATGATGTATCGTGCCCCTGTCTTCTTCGCAATACAGTGACCAGAACATAGAACATAACCCAGAACTCTGCAACAACAACTAGAAAACAATTTAAACTTTAAACATCATACTTCATAAGGTATACGCTACTTGGTTGTGTTGAACTAGCATGTATATGCCATTTTACCAAAGGGAACCAGCATACAGATCTGAAAAATAATTACTTATACCTTCGCTGCAATTTTTCACTTCAGACATACCCAGATCATAATATATAAATGATAAAACATGTGTCAGTATTCAGATCTAGACTAAACATGATCAAACCATATAACGATAATTCATTTCAAGCCTTAAGTTCTCGATCCATCATTAGATCTTATCCCTCATCAACCACTATGGTTCATTCTTGGTTCAGATCAGGGAAAGCACCATAAGCCAATAACTTGCATACTAGATCTCACACATCATCATATATTCGATACTTGCACACCATGGCCTAATGATTTTCTTCTCCTTATATAGTTCAGGCCTTTCTGAATACCATGGACCGAAACCACTTATGACCAATATCTTGGACCAAATACCTCGGACCAATACCTCGAACCAAATACCATGGATCAAAATACCTTGTACCAAATCCTTTGGACCAAAAATTTAGTTTTCCAAGATATATGTGCTTTTCCTTTAGTGGAAGTGTGTGTGTATGTATACGCTACTTTTGTTAAGTGAACCTGTGTGTATACGCAGCTTGTTCAAGTCGAACCTGCGTATACCTCTCTTTCTTCATTCTTTGAAGTCTTATTTGTAATTCTTTGTTGTTGTCATGTTGTACTATGATCTTTCATTTGAGTGAGTTGCCATCAAGGACAACACATGTATCATAATGCCAACAATCTCCCCCTTTGGACTTGATGGCAATAATAACACCAAGTCACTCTGCCCCTCTGACATCAAGGGCAAAGGGTGGACCAAGATATTCTCCCCTTTTGATATACATTATGTTGTCCATGCTCCCCCTGAGTACATGATGAGTTTTCTTATTGAGTTCCCCCTTTGTACATGTTGAGATGCACTAAACCATCCATGTTTCCCCTGAGCACATGCAAAGTCTGCAAAAATATTTTTCAAAAAGAATAACATGACTCTATAACTCAACTAAATGAGTATGACCTTCCTATCACCAATGACTCATACATACATCAATCTCCCAACCAAGTGGGGATACACAAATTTTGACTCATCCACCCAACCAAGTGGGGATATACCAAATGTTTACATGACTGACATAGAAGATATTAAATCATCCTTCCCATGAATAGTGGGGGTACAAATTACATCATATGACAAGTAGGACTCATTAAAAGACTATGTCAGATAGAGACATATCATGGGTCTTTAAATGATATACATGACCTTTTAACAAAGACCAAAGACCATGATAATCATCAACAACTATCATACACCATATAAGATTTGCACCATAAGCATCTGTCAACAACATCCACACCAACAACCTGTATATAAAAAAGAGTCATCTTGAATCAAAAACAACTATGTGGATCAAGCAATATGAGCATCTTCAAGTACCAAGATCTTCTAACATAATGCCAACAATGTATTATTAGAAGTATATGCTCCCCCTGAACGCATTACCACATATCATCAGTAGATTGTAACCACCATCTGTGCATATCAGACCCCTTTTCTTTAGTCAGAAAAACATATATGCTCCTTTACCCATAGAAACCCGCGTGTGTACGCGACTCTACTTCATGAAACACGCGTATAATAGCTTCTTCTTTTTTTGAAAATTTGGATTTAATAGTAGGATGATGTAGCAACTACTCCCAACTTTTGTCTGAGATATTCAAATGTATCTCTGGGCAGTGGTATAGTGAATATATTAGCAACTTTCTCTTTGGAGGGAACATACTCCAATTTGACCTTTTGTTCAAGCACTTGTTCACACAAAAAATTGTATTTGATGGGTATGTGCTTGGTCTTGGAGTGCATGACTGAATTCTTTGAAATATTGATGGCACTTGTATTATCACATAGAATGGAGATGGGTGGAGTGCATGTGATCTAAATGTCTTGCAAGGTTTGCATCATCCAAAGTATTTGTGTGCAACAAGATGCAACAGCCACATATTCTGCTTCAACTGTAGATATCACAATTGAAATTTTTTCTTGTTGAACCAAGACACTAACCTGGAACCCATATAGAATGCACCACCACTAGTGCTTTTTCTATTCAACACTTCTTGCCCAATCTGCATCTGTATATGCATGAAGAGTGAGATCTGCATCTCTAGGATACCATAAACCAAAGTTCTGTGTTCCTTGAAGATATTTGAAAATTATTTTGACTGCTTGAAAGTGTGATTCCTTTGGATTTGCTTGGAATCTTTCAACTATTCCTACTACATGCATGATGTCAGGTCAGGTACCTATTAGATAAAGCAGATTACCAATCATGGATCTGTAAGTTGGTTGATGTACTACTATTGATTCATCATTTGAGCTGAGACTCCATCCTATTACAATTGGGGTTGATAAAGGTTTAGAATCTTCCATGCCATACCTTTTCAAGATCTATTTGAGATATTTGGTTTGTGAAAGAAAAATACCATCTTTATTCTGTTGAACTTGTAGACCAAGAAAATAGGTAAGTTCACCAAGCAAGGACATTTCAAATTCTTGTTGCATTACTGAAGCAAAATTATGACTCATGGATTCTTCATTGCTACCAAAAATGATATCATCAACATAAACAACAATAATTAGCAATTTATCAGTGTCAATCTTTGTATATAGATTGCTATCTGCTGAACCTTTTGAAAAACTTTATTGATGTAGATATTTGTCAAGAGAGTAATACCAGGCCCTTGGAGCCTATTTCAGACCATAGAGAGCCTTTTTTAGTCTTCATACAAGTTTTGCATCATTTCCAAGAATGAATCCTTCTGGTTGTTCGATATAAATTTCTTCTTCTAAATCTCCATTAAGGAAAGCGGATTTTACATCCATTTGGTATACTTTGAATTTCTGAAATCTAGAAAGAGCAAGAAACATCCTTATGGCTTCAAGTCTAGCAACAGGTGCAAAAGTTTCTTCAAAATCTATTCCTTCTTGTTGAGCATACCCTTTACAAACAAGTCTGGCCTTGTTTCTATGGACTTCTCCATTTTCATTCAGCTTGTTTTTAAATATCCATTTAGTTCCTATAATATTTTTATCATGAGGTCTAAGAATTAATTCCCAAGTATTATTCTTTTCAATTTGCTCAAGTTATTCATTCATGGCCTTGACCCATCATTCATCTTTGCATGCTTCAATTACATTTTGAGTTCCAGTTGAGGATAGTAATGCTAGATAGCTTGAGATCCCAACAATAGTTCTTGTTGTCTGTACACCTGCCTCTTTTTCCCCTAATATTTGAGTTTTTGGATGATTTTTCTTAACATACCTGGATGGAGTCTTTTCTTCTATCATTATCTCTTCTTCTAGTCCTTCATTCGTTTCTTCTTCAATATCAAACTGATTTGATGTGGGAAAGTAATCCCCATCTTCCTCATTATCATAATCCTCTGTTGATTTTATCTGTTTTGCACTTCTGCATACATCATCAACTGTAACATCAATGCTTTCAACAATTTTTCCAAGTCTTTTATTATAACATTTATATCCTTTACTTCTAGAAGAATAACCAAGAAGAATCCCTTCATCTGCTCTGGGTTCAAATTTACCAAGATTCTCATCAGTTCTTTTGATAAAACATTTGCTTCCAAAAACATTAAAATATTTTACCATAGGAGTCTTACCATACCAAAGTTCATATGGAGTTTGAGTGCTATTTACCCGAACATTTTCTTGGTTGAGAATAGTTACGGCAGTAAATGAAGCTTCTCCCCAGAAGGTTGCAAGAGTTCCAAATTCATCTAGCATAGCTCGAGCCATCTGTTGAATTGTTTTGTTCATCCTTTCTACCACCCCATTTTGCTAAGGATTTCTTGCAGTGGAGAATTGCCTCTTTATTCCATGTTGTTCATAGAAATCAAAGAATTCATCTGATGTGAATTCCCCTCCTCGATCACATCTGAGGCACTTGATTTTTTGATCTGATTCATTTCAACCAAAGCTTTGAAAGCTTGGAACTTTTCAAATTCTTCATCTTTATGCTTTAGAAGACATATCCAACACATTCTGGAAAAATCATCAATGAACAAAATAAAGTATTCTTCTCCACGAGGTGACCTTTTCCTTGATGGTCCACATAGATTAGTATGGACAAGTTCAAGAGGCTTACTAGCTGACCCTTCTTTTTCCATGAAGTGAACTCTAGTTTGCTTATCGATTTGACATGGTTTGCAAATTGTATTTTCTAGAATTCTGATATTCGGAAAATCACGAACAACCTTGAATCTGCATACTTTTCTTATTTGAGAAAAGCTTAGATGTCCCAGTCTTCTATGCCATATCCAATTTTCATCATTTTTGCTTAGATAGCATTGTTGTTGTCCTCCTTTGAGTAGGTATAAGTTGTTTGGAGTTCTTGTTCCTTTGATCATGGTTTCTCCTATATCAAGTTCCCGAACAACACATCCGTCTGATCGAAATACCACTTCATTTCCTAGATCACACATTTGACTGACACTCAATAGGTTATGCTTTAAGCCATCTACATACATAACATTTCCAGCTTTAACCTTTTCTTTCAAGAAAACAAAACCTTTACCTTTTATGACAGCTGGAGTGTCATTTCCAAATGAGACACTTTTTTCTTTTTCTAAGGCATTGTAAGAGTGAAGTTTCTATTTGTCACCTGTCATATGTTTTGAGCATCCACTGTCGGTGTACAACTGATTTTATTGTCCTTCTACATACAAGGCTATACCACATCTTTTTGTTTGAGATTCTTTCCTTCTCCATATCTTCGGATTTGATTGCTCTTTTTGAGATGTTTGCCAAAATTTGCTCCTGCATTCAGATTCTTCATGACCAAAGTTGTTACAAATCGAGCATTCTATTTCATTTTCAAGAGGAGAGAAGTTATTATAGGAACTTATCTTGATCCCTGTTATATTTCTTTGATTTCGTGCAACTCTAGTCATGATGGTTTTGTAAGCAACACATTGAGCAACTTTGTGCCCAATAAAAAATAAAAATAAAAAATAAAATAAAATAAAACCATATTTATTTATTTTTTCTCTGTAACAACTAATTCTATTAACTGGAATACAAAATATTTTTACATATGTCGGAGGCTGCAAGGGCAGGAGCCCGAGAACCATTAACATTACAAAAATGCCCCATTACTATGAGAATCAGGGAGAAACAAAAACATACAGCCAATTGAATTGGCATTACAAGCAGACAGAGAGTGATGGACAAGAAGAGAAACAGAAGAACAGAACTGGTAGCAAGGGTCCCGGAAAAGAACAGACGTTGCGCCGATGAGAGACCAAAAACTGGAGTTAATGTCGTCAAGTTGAACCATGGCCAAAATGTATGGGCAATGCTCTCTGAGAATCCACCGAAGAACCAAAAAAGGCAAACCGCACCGCGGGTTAATCATTTTTCGCTGCTTCCTCATGTGTCTCCTCCGCATCTTGACACGCGTCATCCTGACTGAGAGGCTCCTTGCCTTCCATTGCCTTACCTTCCATTACCTTGTCGGCGGTTCTTGCCTCTTTCTCCACTGCAAATTGATCACAATCAACCAGGGGAGGGATAATAGGGGGCGAATTAACCAGAAGATCAGGGTCAATCTCCCTCTTGATACCCAGAGAATCCTCGGCCGAGGAGCGCTCACTATTGTGAGAGGAATTGGGAACAATGCAGGAGAGAGGGTCGACCTGGTTTTCTTCTTCTGTCATGAGAATGGTGATCTGGGCAGAAATCAAAGGCCTATTCAAATTGCTTTGGAATTTAAAATGGGTGGTTTGAAAGGCACTGTTGGGAATTGGCTTGCGCGGAGGATTGCTGGGGGGAAGGTCCTCAGGAGAGGAAGAGAGGTTGATGGGCCAAAGCACGAGGTTGGGCCGAAGATTGACTGAGGGTCGCTTGCCACTGCAGGGCGGTCACCCAAACGAGTCCGCTTCCCTTGGCGCTTCATATTACCAACAGACACAGAAAACTCAAAGAAACAGAGCCTAAACCCAGAGGAATGCCCCAAATGAACCGGAGCCCCATAAGAGAAAACAAAAGAGGCTCGAAACAGAGAAGCAACACAAACAAAATTGATATTGCAGTTAATAAACCACTTACCCCAAGCCACCAAACGAGTTCCTCTGTGAAGCGCGTAGGTAAAATTGAGGTGCTGCAAATTCAAACCCGAGCAAGCTTGAATCTCACCTCTGAAGACGGGCGCATTCTCACCTTCACAACATAACTGAAAACCAAACTCAGTACCAGAAGCCTGAACACTGGAAGTGGAATAAACGAAAGGGAACACCATGTATTTAACCCTCAACAGGCAGCTTCGGGGCTCGTCCTGCATTAATGGCGTCGGCCTGCCTCGTCCTGCAGCCATAAAAACATTCCTCCCGCGATCGAATGTGATCTGGGGCTCCACGCTGCAGTGCAGGTGGCGGTACCTGGGATAATTACGTTGCATGAATAACATTGAATGCCAAGACATCACCCGGATCCGGGAAAAATAAAACCATATTTATTAATTACAAGTTATATATAAATTTATATAAAAAAGGGTAATAAACTTTCATGACTCTAATTATGAATAAATCTAAACTACTTAACAAATAAATTACATTAAATT